>OLKM01000399.1:122485-197485 GCA_900291075.1 Melanogrammus aeglefinus | reverse complement strand
CCCGCGGGCTTCAGCGGCCGCGAGCGCTTCAGGACCGCCTTCCGCATGAAGGCCTACGCCCTGCGGCAGAGCTCCGAGGGTGCGTATCCGTGGAGATGGGGTTCACCTGGAAAACCCCTGGTCTTCTCGCATTGGTGTGTTTCCATGGTAACAGATGCTGGAGAACCCCTAACAACAGGTTCTAGAGGTGTTCTCGTCCGGGCATGTTTCCATGGTAACAGATGTCGGAGTAACCTGGAACCCCTATCGGCAGGTTCTTGAGGTGTTCTAGGCCGGTTTTGTTTCCATGATAACAGATGCTGGAGAACCCCTAGCAACAGCCTCTAGGGGTGTTCTCAGCTGGCTGTGTTTCCATGGTAACAGATGCTGGAGTCACTAGGGAACCCCTAACACCTGCTCCTGGAGGTGTTCTTACCCGTGTGTGTTTCCATGGTAACAGATGGTGTTGTCCTGGCCGATCCGTCGATGGAGGAGAGGGGCTTCCCCCCCGATGTCCTGATGGAGGACATGATCCCAACCCTCAAGCTGGTCATCAGAGCCGTGAGGTCAGCACGACAAGCCCCGCGCCTATCCCAAACCGCCTAGCCCCGCCCTCAACGCTCAATGCGCGTCGCGCAATGTGGAGCCCGATCTGTGTACTTCCCCACGTTCATATCTACGTTTGTTTACTAGTTAGTTACTTTGTCATTCCCATCTTTCCTTCTGAACCCCATTCCCCCTTCTGAACCCCCTCCTGCACCGCCACCTCGACCCCCTTCCCCCGTCCCCAGGATCATGAGGTTCCTGCTGAACAAGAAGCGCTTCAAGGAGACGCTGCGGCCGTACGACGTGAAGGACGTGATCGAGCAGTACTCGGCCGGACACCTGGACATGCTCTGCAGGATAAAGTACCTGCAGACCAGGTGGGCCGCGCCGCTCCCCCAGCACACCAGTTAGACAAAGTACCACACCTTCACAATGACTCCACTCGGCTGTTCTAGAACTTCACTCAGTGTACTTAGGCCCAATCCCATTTCCACCACTTACCCCTTCCCCTCACCCCTCCCCTTGTTTTCAAGGGGTAAGGGGAAGGGGTAAGGGGAAGGGATAAGGGGCAGAAATGGGATTGGGCCTGCTTTGGATGAAAGCGTCTGCTAAACGCCCTGAATGTAAATGTAAATGTAGAAGTTAAATTCTATAATTGTTATTATAAGTTGTCCTCTATTATTGTGTTATAAGTAGTTTGGTTGACATTTTTTCAACTAAAACTAAAATTGTTAGATGTCAGGGTAGTTTGTGTACATATGCGGGTCTCTTTAGTTGTAACTAAACAATCATTTAGTGTAGAAGGTGCCTCTGGTGTCTGCGTGGGTCTCCATGTGTCTTTGTGCTGCTTGCCTTTCAGAATAGACCTGATCCTGGCTCCTGGAGCTCTCCTCACTCCCAAACACAAAAAAACCCAGAAGCCCCCTTTCTCCTTCCCCTCAAACCAGTCGCCCAGGTACCCTACCTCCTCCTCGTCCTCATCCTGTTCCTCCTCCTGTTTCTCCTCCTTTTCTTGTCGTTCTCTCCTGTCCTCTTCATCCGTGTGGTTCCCAACCTTTTTGGAGTAAGGCGTACCACACCGATCGAACAAATTCAAGACACATGAGGAATGATGATGAAAAATGTCACAAACACGTTATTTGAGGGCCATTTTAGGAGCACATTCTTCCATATTTCCCGCATGGAAAAGATAACACAATGCCTGACACACTTTGCCTTGCCTCAAAACGTTGGTTGGGAACCACTGCTCCACACAGTGATAACATGTTTTCAATCTTAAACGTATGGAAATCATAAATCATTCTATGCATTGAAGAATCAAAGTGAAAGGAGAGAAAGTGAAAGTGAAAGTGAAAGCGAAAGTAGTGAAAGTGAAAGTGAAAGTGAAAGTAGTGAAAGTGAAAGTGAAAGTAGTGAAAGTGAAAGGAGTGACAGTGAATGCGAGAGGTGAGCCAGGCTTCTCTGTGTTCCAGACAGGACTCCTACCTGGCCAAGGAGCAGGAGCCTGAAGACCAAAGCATGATGGGTAGATTCATCCGGGTGGAGCGACAGGTAAGGTCCTCAACCCTGCGCAATGGACCAAAGCACCAACCCCTAGTTATAAACAACGATCGTCACGAGGAAATAAGTCTCCCGGTCGTGAGCGCTAGACGCCTAATGAGACAGCGCTCCACCACCAGGAGAACACACCCTTTCCCTCCATTAAGCCACGGCTCTTTTTACGTGCACCCGATGTTATTGAGGAGCAGGTACCCCTACCTGCTCCTTTGGGGGTATTTGCTCGAGGCTTTAAGTTAGGATGTAGACATTGGGGTTTGAACTCGGAACCGTGTGTGTGTGTGTCTATTTGCGTCTGTGTGTGTGTGTATCTGCGTTTGTGTTTGTGTGTCTCTGCGTGTGTGTGTTGTCTCTGCATGTGTGTGTGTGTCTCTGCGTGTGTGTGTGTGTCTGTGCGTGTGTGTGTGTGTGTGTGTGTGTCTCTGCGTGTGTGTGTGTGTGTGTGTGTGTGTGTGTGTGTGTGTGTGTGTGTGTGTGTGTGTGTGTGTGTGTGTGTGTGTGTGTGTGTGTGTGTGTGTGTGTGTGTGTGTGTGTGTGTGCAGGTGGAGGACATGGAGAAGAAGCTGGACTTCCTGGTAGACATGCACATCCAGCACAGCGAACACCTGATGGTGGACTCGGCCGGCTCCGCCCGCATGACCCTCGACCCCTGCGTGGTCGCCGCGGGGACTGTGCGAGGCCCCGCCTTCTACGGCCTCTCGGACGCCTTCCCCGCCCCTCCCCCCCACGCCGGGCGCCACTCCTACCGGTTTCCCGTCGGCAAGGTCAACCCCTACGCCCTCGCCTTCAGCAAGGAGGGCGGCGCCAGGGCAGGCGCGGGGGATGCGGAGGGGGGGGCAGGGGGTCTCCCCCGGGGAGGGGGGGGGGAGGAGGAGGGTCTCCCGCCTCCCCTCCGGCGCCCAGTGGCGTCCCCGGTGCCGACCTACACGGAGAGGCCCACCGTGCTCCCCATCAGCTCCCTGCAGCCGTCCGCCACCAGCCCCGCCCCCCCGCTGGACCCGCTGGGGGCGTGGCCCGGCAGGACCCCGGGGGGCGGGGTCAACCGCGGGGACGGCGGCGGCGACGACGACGACGGCGGCGGGGACACGCCCCTCTCTATGCTGTCCGTCAACCACGAGGAGCTGGAGCGCACGCTAAGCGGCTTCAGCATCTCTGGAGAGCGGGAGGAGGAAGAGGAGGAGGAGGAGGGGGGTGGGGGGGGCGGCGTGGGAGGGCGGAGGCAGGACGGGGCCGGTGGGAGGAGCTACGGGGGGCGGGGCCGGCCGAGCTACTTGGCGGAGGCAGAGACGGACACGGACAGCGACCCGTTCACGCCCAGCGGGGCCGGGCCCCTCCCTTTCTCTTCCACGGGGGAGGGGCTTCCGGACACTGTGTGGAACTCACCGCCATGAGGCCCCGCCCCCCTCACCCTCAGCCACACAGGCCGCGCCCTCTCTTCTTCAGCTCCTGGACTGAAACCCCAGCCTCTGATTGGCTCGCTTGGGAACCCCCAATGCGCTCTGGGCCAATGGGGGGCCAGAGGACACAAAGAGGAGGAGCCAGCGTCTCATCTTTGTTACATCTTCTGTTAGATCCATGAGAGAGAGAGAGAGAGAGAGAGAGAGAGAGAGAGAGAGAGAGAGAGAGAGAGAGAGAGAGAGAGAGGAGAGAGAGAGAGAGAGAGAGAGGAGAGAGAGGGAGGAGAGAGAGAGAGAGAGAGAGAGAGAGAGAGAGAGGGGGGGGGGAGGAGGGAGGAGAGGAGAGAGAGAGAGAGAGAGAGAGAGAGAGAGAGAGAGAGGAGGGAGAGAGGAGAGAGAGAGGGAGGGGAGGGGAGAGAGAGAGAGAGAGAGAGGAGAGAGAGAGAGAGAGAGAGAGAGAGAGAGAGAGACGGAGAGTGAGAGAGAGAGTTCCCTGAACACCGAGAGGTAGTCGCGGGGGGGGGGGGGGCTCCGGTTCTGTTTGTAAAGTTTAGATTCTGTACAGCGCACTTCTTCGTAAAGATTTAGCCGAAATATAAACCATGAGTATACATATATCCACCGAAAGCTTTACCGCTGCGAAGCAAAACGCACTGCATGTGACGCATGCCAATAACCAGTGAGCCCGGTCCCGCCGGGGGGGGGGGGGGGGAGTGACATCCTTGCTATGCCATTTTGTATCACCTTTTATATGAAGCCACGCCCATACCTTAGCATGGTCTGCATGATGGGGGGGCCCTTAGGAGGCGATCGCAAGGGGCCGGTCGTTAGGGCTCGGTCTGGGTGGTACGTCTGAGGCAACGTCTCCCGTCTCTGTTGTTATGTGTGTTTGTGTGAGTGTGTGTTTGTTAGTTTGTGTGAGTGTGTGTTTGGAGTGTATCTGCGGTTTGTGTGAGTGCCAGTGTGTGCGTTACACAGAAAGAGTAAGCGAGAGAAACAGACCTTGATTGAGATTTGATTGATCGATAACCTGTTGTGACTTTACTGGTGGTTATGTTTTCATCATCTGTCTCCGATCTTTACCTCATCCTTCTCACCCTCATCTGCCCTCTCGGTGTTCCTGTCCGAGCTCAGCGTCCGAGGCCAGTTCACAGTTCGAGTGGAGAGAGTGGAATGGTGTTGATGTTGATGACACGGTACTTATACTTGACAATAGAACCCTGACAGTTCCCCTGATGACGTTTGAGACATTAAAAACACAAACCTGCAAAGCAGTTCAACTTTTTGCTCTTTTGGCACAAGCGATGTTTGGCGATTGTTTACTCAACGATTTAATTCACCAGATCGGCTAGATATACAACAATACAAAAGTGTACCCCGCTTTAGCAGTAGAAAGACATCTCTAGAACATTCCTCCCGCTACAACAAATATTTGGTCAGGCACGGTGCACATTTTCAAATGCCAAGATTAATTCAGTTTAATTTGGGGAGTTTTAAAGCGATCATGTGAAAGCACAAAAAGATTATCACATGATTGAACGAGTCGAGTATAACAGCAAGGACCACTCATTATATATCTCCCCCTCTCTCTCTCAATTAACTAATATACTGCTCAGAGCATTAAAACATAATCCATGCGTAAAATTAGCCTGGCTAACGCGCCAGACCTCATCTCAGTCTACATTGAGATGAGGCCTGGGAACCACACATTCATTTTCAAGTATTTGAGGCGTGGTTTACGATTGCCCGGAGCCGTTTATTGGGCGCTACGAATGTCTATCATATGAGTCTTTACGTAGCTCATAGCCAATCGTATCACTTATACCAGATGATGTAGAGCGACAGAAATTCGATGAGGAAGAAGATGACGGGTGTGTCGAATAGACGTCGTCTTGCCGTCCCTCCCCGTTCTGTGATTGGTTCTGATCCATGGTACCCAGGCTGCCTAGCAGCGCGGAATGAAATTGCGCGCAAGGCAGCGTGGGTTTACCCAGGCTAGCGTAAAATAGCACAACATAGCGTTCATGAATTATTGCCATAGAAATGGAACAACGGCTTTTTGAATCACGTTGCCTCTGTAACAGAATGCTCCGATCTCGTACACTCATCGTGCATACACCAAAAACACTTGAGATTATCAAATGTGAAATTATTTTAACGATTGTTTGAACATGTTATTATTTTTTGTCTGTTTCTATTCTTTCTTTTTTGTGTTTCCAGTTGGTTGTGAATGTTGGGTAATTCGAGCAGATTCTGAATCCGTTCCCGCTCCTTGGTGAACGGTTAGATCATTTGAAAAGGTTTCGCTAGCTCGTGAGCAGAAACAAAGGTGTATAACCGTCACATGACCTGATTTGCATGATTGAAAATTAAAAAAATAATCATTTTAAATTTGTCAAAGCTGTTACTTTACTTGCTACCATTTAAACTTTGTTTGAGCAGTGTTTTTATGTTCATGACTGGAAGTGTTTTTTGTCTTTAGGTTTCAGTTCACTTTAATCGATATATTTATTTAGATTTGCCACTGAAATCTCAGTCACAAGACCTCTGTCAAAGACCGCTTTTAATGTTAACTCTAACAATTTTAAAGCTACTCAATTAAGCGTGGTTATATTCCAGATCCAACAGAGTACTGCTTCATATGTGTGATGTCAACATCAACTCAACTCACGACCCAGAGAATGAAGTAAATAGTCCAACTTCTCGATGATGCTTTGGGCGGGAACAGACCTGAATTTGCGGACCGTGATTATTTCACAACATGCAGATGAAGCACTAACCTCTAAGATTAGAAAATCAGGTTAGAATGGAGGTTTCCCTCGGTGCAACAACACACAAATGAATGCTTCTGCTTTAAATGAAATGTAAACCTCTGCCTTTTCAAATCAATCGAGGCAACTATTTAGGGACCGCAGGTAAAGACCCCCAGTGGAAGAGAAGTTTCACTTACTATGTTCAAACTATTTTGATTTGATTTCTTAGTCCTTTGTTCTGCCAAAAAATAATACTCACAATATCCAAACATTACTCCACGTGAAGTTCATGTTATTTGACACGCAAACGACATTGCAACTAACTCAGAATTAGCCCCAAACTTTAACGATCCACTAGACACTTCATTGGAGTGTGTGTGTGTATGCATATGTATATGTGTGTGTGTGTATGTATATGTATGTGTGTGTGTGTGTGTGTGTGTGTGTGTGTGTAGTGTGTGTGTGTGTGTGTGTGTGTGTGTGTATATGTATTGTGTGTGTGTGTGTGTGTGTGTGTGTGTGTGTGTGTGTGTGTGTGTGTGTGTGTGTGTGTTGTGTGTGTGTGTGTGTGTGTGTGTGTTGTGTATGTGTATGTATGTGTGTGTGTGTGTGTGTGTGTGTGTGTGTGTGTGTGTGTGTGTGTGTGTGTGTGTGTGTGTGCGATGGGAGGGAGGGGGGGGGGGGGAGAGGGGGGGCTGCTTGCTACAGCTCTGTGTTATTTTTCTTTTAGAGAACGTCTGTCTTGTTCCGTGTGCTCCACATCTCCGCATCCCATCGCCCGTCGGCTGTGGGCATCTGGCCTGCTACTCTTTCTTTGTGCCTTGGCTTTCCGAACTGTTGTTTTCCCCCGCGGACGACATCAGACGTGTGGACGCTGTCGTCTGCCTGGTGGGTGGGGGGGGGGGGGGTCCCCCGCTTTCTGTTGGGGGTCCATTCAAGAAGAGGGACGCCACAAGTACTTTATATCTTTATATATTCGTATCTTCTTCTTGAAACGTTGCTAAATAATACCGAACACTAACGTAATAAAGTCATAACTAATTAATCAACAGTTGGTGCAGAGATGATGAAAACCGCACATTGAGCGCTTTTACTTTGAAGCATATGGGAGACATAACAAATAGGGACAGTGGATTTGCGACGACTGTGACGGTGAAGGGTTGAAGACACCAGAGAAGGGTGTGAGACTGGGCTGGATGGACCGTTAGAAGACAAGTAGTTTATGTTCCTCATCCATCACTTTTGCCCTTGATTTTATACTGTTTTCTATTCAGTTTACACTTTAGAGTGGCGTTTGTGTAACGCCGACACTAGTGGCCTTCAAGGGTCTTTCAGCGACTTACTGAAACAACAACGTAGGTAAAGGGAAGGTTGGCCACATCTGTATCTGTCACTCTGGATTTTTTCATTTGACAATAATAATAATATGCAAACGGTATTTATAACATGTTTTTTTTATCCATTGATCTATTTCCTTGTTTTCAATTGCACTCGTTACTAATAAAGTTTTAAAACGAAGACTTGGTGGCATTTATTTATTCATTTATTCAAAAATTGGTGGTTAGTAACTGACCTAGAATTAGATAGCAAGGTACTTTTCATTAGCAAACCCTGGCAGCCATTTATGGTGTTTTCCGTGGATATATTTGATAAATCAGAAGGTAATCCTGACATCACGTTCAGAACCGACCTATTTACTTACTTTAGGTTTGAAACGTGTCCCAAAATAATGCTTTGAGAGTCGAACTGCATCATGGGAATTGTAGTTTTTGTACATTTGGCAAGATAAGGTCGTCTGGTAACCCATTAAGTTAATTATATTCACCCTTTGCAATGCCAAAAAACGTTCTTGACATTTTCTCGGATTTCACCCTGACACTCACCAAACCGAATTGGCCTTTTCAGTTTGTTTTACCCCTTCTTTAAAGTCCCCAGTCGGGGGCCCTCTGGCCTGCAGGAGCCGCGTGAGCTCGTGTTTTGCCACTTGCCCGCCAGCGCGCGGAGCGGTCGTCACGCTTTGAATGCCATCCGGAGAAAGAGGCTCATTGAGCCGCGGGCTCCGGTGACGGAGGCGCTCATCAGCGCATTCAGCGACAGAAAAAGTCCTGTTGGACAAGAGGGACCCTCCGAAAAGCCGGGCTTGGATTACACCGCGAGAAGGTAGAAAACACGTCAGTCCACCGGGGGTCTGCAACGAGATACGCTCACACTTTGTAGCGCAAATGAACATAATTGTCGTAATCGCCGTCCATTATTCGCTTTTTAGCGTGAATAAAATGATAAGGTCTGTTGTTGCCTGATTAACAGTGATGATGGAGATGGTGTGACCTGCTGTAGAGAGAGAGAGAGGAGAGAGACTGAAGATAGGGAGGGGGTTAGAGAAAACCTGATTCTGTCCATATTAATGATAATCTATAAGATAGGCTTCAACTCATCCTTAATGTTGAAACCACTGACATATTAACAATGTATTGTAAAATCATCAATGATTATCAATTTAAATAGAGTAATCAGAGACCATCTACTACAAATAAAATAGGCCCACTTTCACAGGCACACACACGCACACACTTACACACACACACACAGACACACACACACACACACACACACACACACGCACATGCGCGCACACACACACACACACACACACACACACACACACACACACACACACACACACACACACACACACACACACACACACACACACACACACACACACACACACACACACCAGCATCCCTTGGAGAGTAGGCCTACACTTGAATTGCAAAAAAAGTTAAAAAGTGAACAAAGCAGTTTTCGGTGAAATGAAGAGTTTGTGCGCGGCCGTCATCATCCTATAGAAGAGGAACCGCTCACAACAATATAGCAGCTGAAAAGAAGATTAGGCTGTAACCGGCCCGGGCTCAGGGCTCCGGTAACCCAGTACGAGTGAGTGTTGTCTCGGTTCACTTCACCCTGTTCTCCTCCGCTGTGCTGTGTTCGGTACCCGGGTGACCAGAAGCAGACTCGTAGTAGCGCTGGCAGTCGAGGACCTCTGCTATGGCGGGACTAGGGAGCCCCGGGGCGGCATGCCGGCTCCGTGCGGTCGGGGGGTCCGGATCTCTGCTGCTGCTGCTGCTGCGCTCAGCCAAGGTCAGTCCGGGCTGGACTGGAGAGTCGTTTTATTAAATTTCCAAACCGTGTCCCCCCGTGTTGGTCTGAATGAGGTGTCTGTGGCGTCCCGTAATGAGATGGAGATTGTTCCGGACGCGGCTCGGTGGGGTCCCAGAGGAGGTCCAGTCCTGGACGTTAACATTTAGCCTCTGAACACAAACAGCTGGTTTTAGTTTAGCCTGTGTCCGTTAGATCAAATATAAATTAATATTTGCGCTTGCTTATGTTGTGATTTATGTTCAATCAGCATTTCACTCTTACTGCTGATGTGGGCTAGGCCTACTAGTACTGATTGTTTAATAGTCTTATTTTGCAAATGATAGGCCGATTTAAATTGAATGTTCTCCTAGGCCTATTTGTATCAGCCATATTATTTATATAAAACTATTTGAATAACACCGGCCCTAGGCTGTAGGTACTGTATTTGATGGACTTCTTAACTGTTTGTACTAACACAGCTGTAGGACTCGATCAGGCGGAGTCGAGGCGCAGCAGAGACCTCATCGCCTCCACGGGTATGGCTCCTGGTTTAAACCCGATTTTACAGATTTATTTAAATTGGGTCCATTCACTTTGATAAATAGCGTAGGCTATCCTAATTTTAACATGTCTTCATTTAATGAATGGTGAAAGTTTATTAAAAATAATAATATAGCATTTATCGCCCTACATTTCAACCTTTAACTATAATACAAATAACAACCTAATATGCTAAAATGCTAAAATGCTAAAATGCTAATCCTATAGTGGGAGCAGGTCCTAACAACCCCCCCGACACTGAAGGGGTCTGCGGGTGACCCAGTGTGTCAGAGTGACCGTTGTCTTCTGTTCCCCAGAGATCCCAGTAGGCTCCATCGACCCTGCCGCCATAGACCTGGCTCCACTGGTCAACACTCTGATCAATTCAACTCAGTCTGGTAGGTTACCCTACCTAGCCTAGCCTAGCCTAGCCTAGCCTAGCCTAGCCTAGCCTAGTAGCCTAGCCTAGCCTAGCCTAGCCTAGCCTAGCCTCTTGCATGAAAAAACGTAGAGAACATTTGGTATAGAACCGAGTGATTAACGGTTCTAGGGTTTGGTGCTAGGGTTACTTTGGTATAGGGTTTGGTTTTGATTCTCTACACACACACACACACACACACACACACACACACACACACACACACACACACACACACACACACACACACACACACACACACACACACACACACACACTCTACTAGACTATACAGCCCATAGACACTTCCCTTGCAACATCCTATCAATACCTATACTGGTTAAAGGAGAATATTAATGGTACAATCACCAACCGTTATATTATAGCCTGTCTATTGCCAGGCTGTATTATAGCCTGTCTATTGCCAGGCTGGGGAAGCTGCCGTCATTTTCTTCAGCACAAGAGGTGTGATCAATGACTCTGTATGCAATTGGCTGCTTGCCGTCATTGTGTTAAACCAGCTATTAGCAGTGCCAGGGGGGAAAGCCAGCTTGGTGATTGGCTCCTGCAAAATCGTATCGGAAGCAGAATGAAATGTATTGCAGAATGAAATGTAATGCGCTTGTCAAGACCCTTCTGCAGGGCGAACTCAAATTGCCGGCCGAATGGGCGGGGCTACCCAGACTAGTTATATTATAGTGAACCCAGAACCTTCTGCCCATGAGATGGAAGGGCCGACCAATGAGCCGTCTCGGCTGGATACTCTGCTGAGCCCATCAGCTCCTTTCCTCTTCAGCGGTCATCAGAGTTACGAGGGCTTGACAGTGATTACTAAAGGTAAGGAAGTAGGCCTACATCAGCACTTGGGTTTTTGGATGCAGGGGTTGGTGTGCTTGGTTCTATGGTTTGTATTTAGTTTATTTGTGTGTGTGTGTGTGTGTGTGTGTGTGTGTGTGTGTGTGTGTGTGTGTGTGTGTGTGTGTGTGTGTGTGTGTGTGTGTGTGTGTGTGTGTGTGTGTGTGTGTTCTAGGACCCCTGCAGCTGTTCTCCCTGCTCAGTGTGACTTCGTACAGCTCGCTGGAGCTCCACAAACTCACGTTGCTCATCTACAACAGTAAGTACCACTACCGTACCCCCCCCCCCCCTCCCAATAGCTTTACACAGCCCTCATCTACAGTCAGGTTTACGCAGATCTTAATCACACTAAACCATTTAAATTATGTTTAACCACTTCAAACTTAATCCCATAATTTATCCTTGCTGAATTAACAACATCAAAATTGTTCCGTTTTAGAAGCAATGCAATTCATAAAATACAGGACGCATGTCGCCTGTCTCGTTTTGAACCTGAGCAAATGCTTCCCTCTAGTGGTAGACATTTGTAAATGCAAGAGGAAATGTATTTTAGTCAAATCTTCGATGCCTCTTTTGAACATCAATACACGACTTAATGGATACTGAATGTACAAAAAAAATGTACACTGAATTATTAGTTATTAGTCTAATTTTTACCACTTGCTTCTTTTAAGATAAAGAAAGAAAACCTTAATGGAGAACATTGTAATCTTCCTCCAACGCCTCCTCCTCCCCTTCCTCCTCCTCCCAACATCTCCCCTATTACTCCTCATCTTCCTCCTCTTCCTGTCCTGCTCCTCCCCCTCCTCTCCCCCCTCCCCAGTCTCCAGTGTGAGTGTGGAGAGCAAGATGTTTCACCAGAGGTTCTGCTACTGCGTGAGCAACAAGACCAATGACCTCACAGGTGACATCACAGCAGCATGACCCCGTCTGGGGGGGTCAGAGGGTACGCCTTAGCGTACCCCCTGAGGACCAACGGGAAGCCTACTGGACCTCTACGCACCTTTACCTTATAACACAGCATCCAAACAGAGATACAGGCTTGTTCACTGGACAATATAACTAAAGTCAAACACTGAACACACACAAGAAACCAAAGTGCAGCTTTTGCGGCCATTTTTTTTTGCAACTTTTGTTGAACACAGAGACACAACTAGCATGGGAAATGTAGTTTCTATCACTTAATGAAATTGAATTAATGCAATCCATGAATTTTATAATTTGATTGATATCATTTTGAATAAGAGGCATATGACAGTTGTTTTTGTTATTTGTGTGCGTGTGTGCTCGTGCATGTGTGTGTGTGTGTGTGTGTGTGTGTTTGAGTGTGCGTGCGGGTCCATTGGTGTGTGTTTGTGTGTGCGTGCGTGCATGTGCGTCCATGTGCGTGCGTGCGTGCGCGCAAATGCGTGGTTAGACTTCACTGCCATTCTGCTGGATGTGATGTCCAACTCCAGCTACCTGCATGAGATCTTTAAATCCACCTCCATCCTGTCAGGTAAACACACAACTAAACACTCAACTAAACCCTTAACTAACCACTTAACACTCCCAAATACCCCACTTTTCAGACCACTGAGCGTACACCTCACTGTTTCCTGTTTCCTGTTTTAGTGAGTCAGAAGAATGAAACGGACTGCATCTACATCTGTGTGATGGCTGGACAAGCAGGTCAGTCAGTCACTGTGTGTGTGTGTGTGTGCATGTGCGTGTGCGTGTGTGTCCTAAAAGTGAATTCAAACGTGTCTGGTAAAACAATGTGGCACATTGGTTTGGTTTAATTAGATATGTGGGACATTCAGTTTGAGTCCCAACAGGGACTGCCCCCCACTCTCTCTCTCCTCCCCCCACTCGCTCTCTCCTCCCCCCACTCTCTCTCTCCTCCCCCCACTCTCTCTCTCCTCCCCCCACTCTCTCTCTCCTCCCCCACTCTCTCTCTCCTCCCCCCACTCTCTCTCTCCTCCCTCCACTCTCTCTCTCCTCCCCCCAATCTCTCTCTCCTCCCCCCTCTCTCTCTCACTCACTCTCTTTCTCCATCTCTCTCCCTCTCTCTAGACAGAGAGCTTCCTCAGCTGTGGGACTCAGACCTGATCACCCCTCTGTTCAACCAGACCATCATAGAGGACCCCAACAGATGTCTGTTAACACACACACAAACACACACACAAACACACAGGCGCACACACAGACACTGGGCCACATTCACACGTAAACACACATTCATAAAAACAAATACAGACACAAAAATGTATATATTACATCTTAATATATATATAAAAAAGTATTTATTAATGTATTCATATTTTTTTTTTGTATCATATTTGAGTTTACAAAAAAAATCATATGAGTTTTAGTTTTTTTTTATATATTTTATGTAAATATTAAGAAATATGTATACATACGTTTATAGATAAAGTTTTGAAACGCTTCCCTTTTCCTCTCCAGCCGGGAACCTCAGCCTCCACCACTCCTCCATCGGTGGGTCTCACAGCCAGGAGAACATCTGCCCTACGCCCTCTGCTGCCCGTTGATCCCCACGTTCTCCTCTCCCTGCTGCCTGTTGATCCCCACGTTCTCCTCTGTGCTGCTTGTTGATCCCCACGTTCTCCTCTCTGCTGCCTGTTGATCTCCATGTTCTCCCCTCTCTGCTGCCTGTTGATCCCCACGTTCTCCTCTCTACTGCCTGTTGATCTCCATGTTCTCTCTCTGCTGCCTGTTGATCCCCACGTTCTCCTCTCTGCTGCCTGTTGATCTCCATGTTCTCCCCTCTCTGCTGCCTGTTGATCCCCACGTTCTCCTCTCTACTGCCTGTTGATCTCCATGTTCTCCTCTCTCTGCTGCCTGTTGTTCCCCATGTTCTCCCCTCTCTGCTGCCTGTTGATCCCCATGTTCTCCCCTCTCTTGCTGCCTGTTGATCTCCATGTTCTCCCCCTCTCTGCTGCCTGTTGATCCCCATGTCCCCCATGTTCTCTGAAGTTATTCGATGTCCCCTGACGTCCTTTTAGGGCTTCCCACTGTTCTATAATGTTCTCACATGTTGTGGGATGTTCTGTGATGTTCCTCCATGTTCTTCAGCATTCTACAGTGTTCCTAAATGTCTTTTGCGGGTCTCAGATCTTCTTTAATGCCTCCAATGTTCTGAACCTCTTAACTGTTCTGCTCCCCTGAACCAGTCTTAAAAACTACAAAATAAAACACTACGGTACAGTATGTAAAATAAGAGACTAAACTAAAAGGAAAACGTGCTTTTCATGTTGTCTGTTATATTTAATGTGACAGTGTGTGTGTGTGTGTGTGTGTGTGTGTGTGTGTGTGTGTGTGTGTGTGCGTGTGCGTGTGTGTGTGCGTGTGAGAGAGGGAGGGAGAGCGAGAGAGAGACAGTGGGGAGAACGGTGGGGGTAAGCCCAGCGGGGGGGCCTTAGATAGTCACCCTGAACCTCTCCCAACTTTTCTGCTCCCCTGAACCTCTCTGATGTGCTCCCCTGGGGTGATCCTCATCTCCAGCTTGGCAGCAGATGCCCCCCCCCGGCGGCCAGACCCCCAGCACAGAGCCGGTTCAGGGTGAGGGACCTTCCTGGTGCCACCCTAGTGGCGATAGGATTGGCTGTTAGAATTGATTGGCGGTAGTTCTGTACATCGCAGCATCAGGCTCTCACAGGGTTCTGATTGGTCGGAATGTTTTGGTTATTTTCAACAGATTCTGCTTTGGATCCGACATCTGGAAGAACTCCACCTCCTCCTCCTCCTTCTTCTTCTCCAGACGATGCGACTGCCCCGCACCCCCGCGACCCCCCGACGGCAACACCCTCCCCCCCCTCCCTGCGGACCACCGTCACCACGGTGACCCAAAGACTGACCAGCAGGACCGCCAACACCCCCACAGACCCCGGGATGCTGTCCATGACAACCACCTCCAGCACCCCCCCGACGTCGCTGCAGAAGGAAGAGACGACGGCGGCCGCGGCACCAATCACGACGGAGAGACCCACCGTGGCCCCGCCCCTTCCCGCTGCGACGTCACCTCAAACGGCGCCGACATCGCCGCCCGCCGTCAGACCGGGTCAGCCGACCACAGCTCGGAAAGCCACAACCACAGCCAAGAAGGAGACTACAAACTCCCAGCATGCATCTACCACTAAACACCAGGTACAGTCAGGTGGGGCCACGCGGCCCCCCTCCGCTCCTACCGTCCTGGTCCAACAGGAAGGGACCTCGTCACCCTGGAGGACCAGTGGGGTGGATCTACTTCCTGTCGAGGGGCCGGTGGATTCTGCCCTCGCTCCGGCCATCGCTGTAGCCGCCGAAGAACCAGGTGAGTGGCTGGTAACCATGGAAACACTATACATCGTTAACTTACTACAAGCTGAAGCACAACACGGTAATAAAAAGCTACAAACTGAAAAAATACAGTGTTAAAAACAAAATCAAACACTAAAGTATGAAAAAACGACCAAAAGAAACACTGCAGTACAGTATTTAAAATAAGAAACTAAACTAAAGGAAAAGGTGCTTTTCACGTTGTCTGATATATTTAATAAATCGTGTGTGTGTGAGAGAGAGAGAGAGAGAGAGAGAGAGAGAGAGAGAGAGAGAGAGAGAGAGAGAGAGAGAGAGAGAGAGAGAGAGAGAGAGAGAGAGAGAGAGAGAGAGAGAGAGGAGAGAGAGAAGAGGAGAGAGAGAGAGAGAGAGAGAGAGAGAGAGAGAGAGAGAGAGAGGAGAGGGGTGGGGGTAATCCCGGCGGCGGGCCTTAGATAGTCACCATGGCAACGCAGCGGCGGCTGCCCCAGGTGGGGCGTGTCCATTTGAGGGTTCTAAGTTGAGGTCCAGGGCCAATCAAGGCCTCACTTTTATTCTCTGTTCCCATGGCGACAGTTGGGCCCTAGCAAGAACCCGCCTCCCCCTTGAAGCCCGTTGGCCGTCTCCGCTAACCTAACGTTTGCCTTCCTCTCCCGTGCGTCCTTTGATTGGACCGTAGCTGTAGTCTGTGTGTGCTTCATACCGATTTATTTTTTAGATGTAATGATTATTCACACATATTCAGAGGTATTTATATATTAACGAGGAAATATTAGTGTATTCAAATGATATTGTACACTTTTTATTAGTGAGTCCTAATCTGAAGGTCTATTGTAGGGACGTTTCCAATGGTAACGTTACAGACATTAGACGTGCTTCCATGTATTTAATTTTCCCTGGTAAAATGATTGACGTGCTCGGAGGAGCTGCAGTGAACGACATGACCACCAGGTGACAGTAGCTTAGCTGCAGTGAACGACATGACCACCAGGTGACGGTAGTGGTTCGTGGAAGAACCGCACCGCCGTCCTGGCGTTCTGCCTAGCAACAGCGGCCGCATGTGTGCGCTGCGGCTTAAGGTGCGAAGTGTAGTGCCAGACCCGGGACCACGGAAGGTCTCCGTCAGGGTTCACTTCCTCTTCGGTGAAGTGGCTCACATATGAAGCCGTTTTTTTTTTGTACCGAGTAAGGATTGGACTCCATCGGGGTATTTATCATACACCGTTTGGTCATCAGTAGATGAGTCAGTGTTAACTGTGGACACTGCCGTTGTTTCAGTCGGGGTTACGTCTTGGGTTTTTGTGCTGCTAAATTAGAAATCTTGTTCCATTAATGCGGCCATTATGGAGAAACCGGTCACCAACTTTAATGTAACTGTAACAGACACACACACACACACACACACACACACACACACACACACACACACACACACACACACACACACACACACACACACACACACACACACGACATACAGAAGAAGAGCTTGGTACGTTGACTTCCTCTGCTTCACCACAGTCTGGCAGAGCAAAGCCTCCATTTTGGTAACGCATTCTGGAGGATGCCTGCACACACTGCACACACTGCACACACTGCACACACTGCACACACGCACACACACACACACACACACACACACACACACACACACACACACACACACACACACACACACACGATGAATCAATTACTTTTCTTTCAATGTTATTCCTTTGTATTCACTGTCTTACATGGTGAAGCATTGTTGGCTATTCACAAAAGTGCCATAAATACAATTATCTCAGTTTAATTAGGTTTAGTGTGCTACGTCCAGGGCGATCAGGTGTTAACCAGGTATCAACCTGATGATTACCAGATTTTAACCGGATGTTAACCAAGGAATAATCAGATGTTAACCAGATGCTAACCTGATGTTAACCAGATGCTAACCAGATGCTAACCTGATGTTAACAAATGTTAACCAGGTGTAAACCAGGTGTTAACCTGATGTTATCCAGATGTTGACCTGAGCCTGTCTTGTGGGAGGTTGTCCGTGGAGGAGAGCGTCTGACGCGCTGAGCGATGTACCGGGGGGCCCCGAGGGGCCCTGGCCCACCCTGGGGGCCCACAAGCTGCAGCCCTGCCTCCTGGAGCTCTGCAAGTTCTTCTCCCAGTGCCTCTGCAGACCCGACCAGCCCAGGACCCCCCAGAGAAGGTACCACCCGCAGTTAGTCCTGCCTCTGACAGACAGACAGGCAGACATGTAGGCAGGCAGACATACAGACAGACAGAGAGGAGGGCAGACAGACAGACAGACAGAGAGGCACACAGACAGACAGAGAGGTAGACAGACAGAGGGACAGACAAACAGGAAGACAGACAGACTCCCCAGAGCCACTGTTATGTTACATGTTTGCATTGTCCGTTACCCATGTTTTGAGTACACTAAATCTCCAATGAAACTATCTGAGACTAATCCAACCTTGTGCACTATTAATATTAAGGGCCCCATTTTCAACACAATGCTCGATGTTGATGAGCTATTACAAGCCATTCAAAAATAATAGACCCCATAGTGACATTGCATATGGGAGGGTCCACTCAGATGATTGATCGACAGATCGACCTACCAGCCTACCCGGATGTGTGACGGATGGCTCGTAATGGCCAATTAACCTCCCACTTGTTGGTGGAACAGGGCCAGTCTAAGATGAGTCATTCTGCTCTTGCCGTGATGAAAGTTAATGCCTTAATGTCTTAACGTCAGGTTAGTTAGGTGAGTCACACCTGGAGAACATTGACCTAACCGGCGGTCAGGCTAAAAATACGTCTTTAAACCCAATAAGAGAAAGCTGCCCTTCTCTCCCCGTCCCTCAGGTACTGTGACGACAGCGACCTCTGGTACCGCAAACACACGTCAGAGCTGTGCGGTCGCCTCAAACGCATCGCCTTCTCCAGGAGTAAGTGACCCGGTCGGTCCAGAACCGTGCCGGTAGCACCCTGCACTGAGTCATTTAGCAGACGCTTTCATTCATGAATAAGAAACGTACAGGTGAGGCAGGTAGCAGTCAATTCAAACACTAAATTTGAAAGACGATCCAACCACAGAATCTATCAGAATCATGAAACAAGGTTAGTATAATCGTGACACAAGGTAAGTAGAATCATGACAAGGTTATCGATCAATGTATTTTACCGGACATTTCTGAACAATTCCTGACAGAATAACAACATAATTCGAAGGTTGAACGAATACCAGAATGGAACCATCAAGCAATGAAGTCCAGATGGGCTTAAAGATGGTTGCATCAAAGTAGCCCTCACGTTCAAATGCCAAAGCATAGATGTATGTTTTTAAAAGAGTCATCTTGTAGTCTGATATCTTATGGCCGACTGGACGTTTAGCAGACGAATAAATTAGGACTAGAGGCTTGTTTTGCCACTCCCACACAAAATGATACACATGTCATTCAGATGCCAGATCTAGTAGGGGTGGGACCAAGCCCCTGCCACCACAGCTGTTAGAAGGGTCTCTATCTTTGATCCAGAAGAACTCAATCTGCATCTTCTGTGTGGCAAGCATTTTGACAGACACATCTTCAAACACCACAAGTTTGATTTCCCGTTTTGTTGGCATGATTACCATGAACCCCATGTGAGACCCTCTGAATCTGGCCTCCCCCGTCGTGGCGGGGGCTGAGGTTTGGCTCGTTGTTCTCGCTGAAAGTTTGAAATGAGACCAACTCTTCGTCCGCCCACTCGTCTTTATTAATAACCGGAGTTCACGCTAACTCCCTGCTGAAGCTAATTCATCGAGCGCTGTTGGCTAGCGCAAATGTCCAAAAACAACCAGCCACAGGTATACAGTGGTACCCCATGAACTGACCAACCAATCAGATGCCACCACGCCTTTCTCTGACACGGAGCTTTACAAATACAATGTAACACGGTGGAATAACGAAAAAATTAATGAAATAAAAGTGATGGAGTCCGTTTAGTGTATTTGTGAAGCCGAACTTGGCCACTCTAGCGTTACTTCCATGACAAACTGAGTGTCAGGCTACGAGGCTGTCAAACACCCAAGAGCCATGACATTTTACGGCCGCAGAAGAAGTAAGAGGTACAGTAGAGTTTGTTGTTGTTTATTGTATTTATTATCTTGTTACATAATGATGAATGAAATGGTGGTAGATAGTATGCCCTGCAGGGACGCAGGTTTGAGTCCTACATGTGGTCATATGCTACATGTCACCTCCTCCTAGTTCCTGCCTGTCCTTAATCTCCTTCATGCCACGAAAAGAAAAAAACCTTGTGTATAAATGCCTGACACGACAACACTCCAAGCTGTGAGAAGGGCTTCATGTGATGCCTTTTTTATTGCTTGATGGATAGGACTGCAATGGGGGTATCTGGCCAGAGCTTACATCCCCTGAGCAAGTCCAAAGTCCAAATCGTACTAAACATAACAAGATCATCCAAGTCCCATTAATGAACCACCTGCTGCTCGTTCATGTAGACACTGTCTTTGTTTGATGGAATTTCGTCACACTGATCCACAGGAGCCGAGATGGGTCTTCACATCCCCTTAACATCATGGCTCTATCAAGTAGAGACACGTCAAACACTCCACGCCAAATGGAACAGCTCTGTGTCTCTCTCTCTCGCTCTCTCGCTCTCGCTCTCGCTCTCTCTCTCTCTCTCTCTCTCTCTCTGTGTGTGGTGCTTGGTCGTCCTCATTAAAGCCTTCTCTCAGCCACTAGCCACTGAGCGACCATGCTAATGGTCTGCTAAGGTCAGGCCAGGTCAGCCGTCACTGAGACCTCCTGCAGTGCCAGATATAGACCCATGCATGTCTTTATATATATATATATATATATTAGGGATGGGCATTCGATTAAGTTGTCTTAGTCGATCGTCGGGGGAATTAACGATCAATTAGTCGATTAATCGTTAGTATTTTTTTTTTTTTTTTTGCGTTGCTTTGCAACAGTTCAGTACCAGTCGAGGATCCATTTATATGCTTATAGGATTAAGTATTTACATTTGAAATGAAATTACAAAAACAGTGTGTTTTCCTCATTGGGATCTTTATTATTAGATGAACAACTCGGTTAAACCTAAACTAAGAAACGGAGCCTGCAGCTCGAAGCCGGCGCTCATAAACATAACTAAAAATAAACACAACCCTAGTTTCTTCCCAAAATAATAACAATATTATAAAAAAATCATGTTATAACTTAACCAAAAGTGTATTATAATTAATTCGGACAGGTTTTGCCAAATGTAAAGCAAAATATTTAAAAAAAAAAGGCAGAGAAAGAAGGCCGAGAACAATGAATTAGGCGTAGTAACAAAGCTTCTGAAAATAGAACCAGTAACTCACACAAATTCAGCACCAGTCTACGGATTTGTGTTCAGAAAGATGAGCATGTTGATATGGTCCAGGATCAGACGCGACCGCAGCCTGGTGACCGTCAGTCCAGCCGCCGAAAACACCCGCTCTGAGGGGACCGACGGTGCCGTGATGCACATATACCTCCGTGCTCACTTGGCAAAGCGGGGGAACAACTTTCCACCAGCTGTAGGGGTGCAATCCAGGGCCTCAGAAAGTTCTTTATTTCTGCTTCGATGCCAACCTCGCCTTGAGTGGTATTGAGTTGATTCAGATCGGGCGAAAATTAGGTGTACTGAAAGGAAACTATCGCGAAGTGTGTGTGGCGATGTACACTTTTCGTACTCGGACGTCATTCTTAGCTACGTAGTGGAAGAGGGCGGAGCCAGGCTGAGGCCAAAGTCGGCGCATTTTTCCACATAGCCTGCATTAATAGTCATTTTGTAGTTTTTAGTAGTTTTTATAGTATTATAGTTTTTATAGCTGCTAGGCGTAAAGAGTTTACCGCACAAAGCGGGATGTTTATTGCGGGGGAGGAGCCCGCAAATTTAAATATTGCCCCCATGTGGTAAAATGTTTAATTGCACACGGCATTAGTTTAGTCGATGAAAAATTTACGTAATCAACGAAATTCTTAACGATCAATTAGTCGATCGTCGATTAATCATGCCCATCCCTAATATATATATATATATATATATATATATATATATATATATATACTATATATATATATACTATATATCTATATGTATATATACATACAGCTATATATACACATACATATATAGAAAAAATAGTGTATATACGTGTATATATATATATAATCTGTGTATTTATATATAAACTATATACATATATATGTAGTTTATATGATATACTATATACACATATATGTAGTTTATATATATAACTATACGATTCATATAAGTCTTGATATATATAGAAGACAATTATGGCCCATTAACCCTCCCCTGTTCCCTGTTTATCGTGTTACAAAAGAACAGCATTACATCATCTGCATAGAGACAGTGTGTCCTACAACCTGATTGAAGGAAGCTGGTTTTCAGACAGGTGGGAATGTTCACCTGGTGTTCTGTTTAGTGCCTACCCCATTCACTCTCACTATTGAGTCATTTAGCAGACACCATATCCAAAGCAGAGTGAAACCAGATACCAACCAATAAGGAGCAGGTATGGTTCAGCGGCATCTTGCCCAAGGATGCCTATGAGTGTCCTGCACAGTTTGGCAGGTTCACCAGGGTTTCTTGTCCGATCCTACTATTGTATGTTCTTACAAGGTGGACCGTCTTGGCCTCTCAAGACACGTTGAAGTGAAGGTTGATGAAACAGCAGGAGTGTTGTGGACCCTTAGCCCCTCCTCTACCGGGGGGTTCTGATAACATTGGTGTAACAGCAGGAGTGTGGCGGACCCTGAGCCTCTCCTCTCCCCTGTGTTCAGACCTCAAACAGAGATGCCTGGCTAAGATGTGCGGTCGGCCGTGACGCCAGGAGCGGGGATCGCGGAGGAAGAGGCTGCTGGGAGACAAAGAGCTTTTCATCGGCACGCGGCGGGAACCAGTGTGCACATGAGTCCGTGCACGTGACCACCGACCTCCCAAAACTCCTTACCTCCGCCCCCTAACCCACAAATCCAGACCACATCCCTCTTAAAAAGCACCGTTGGAATCCAGATTTATTTAGTTTTTTGGTTAATTACCATCCTCATATTATTCTTGTGTGTCAAAGCGCTCCAAAAATCTTTGGAACTATGAATTCTAGACCCACTAGCACCAATCTCCTCGTTCCTTTATCCCTCATCTTGTTTTACTTGGCAAGAAATTCTAAATAGATCACTCTGGAGATACACGCTGTCAACAAGACCCTTCACGTTGGAATCAGTGGCCCGATCCTTAGATGGGTTAAACACAGGACATGCAGTCACACTAAACGGGTCGTATTAACAAAACGGGCAAAGCCCGGTCATCGATGTCCAATCCAGAACAGGAAATTAAAAGTGATACGAGGTGTGTAGTCAGATGGAACCGCTGGAGCCAGAACAGAGGTCTCCGCTCCGGAGGCGGAAATAATCAGAGGAACCATCACAGAATAATACCCCATTCTCTATTACCACGTGCTCTATGTGGCTCTGTGCATATTCATATATCCTCCTCTCAAGAGGTTAAAGTGAATGAGAAGAGGCACTCCTCAGCTTTTCTCTCGTTTTTAGAGTTACTGTGATGAATCAAACGTTTTGGAAATATTTGAAACTAGTTCATGTTCAATATGGAATATTTTGCTGTAATTAACACCTACTCACCTGGTTTTGTTACCTAAACTCACCTGATGGCGTTACCTAAACTCACCTGGTGTCATTACCTAAACACACCTGGTATCATTACCTCAACTTACTTGGTGTTACTTAAACTCACCTGGTGTCATTAACTAAACTCACCTGGTGTCGTTACCTAAACTCACCTGGTGTCATTAACTAAACTCACCTGGTGTCGTTACCTAAACTCACCTGGTGTCGTTACCTAAACCCACCTGTGGTTACTTAAACTCACCTGGTGTCGTTACCTAAACTCACCTGGTGTCGTTACCTAAACCCACCTGTGGTTACTTAAACTCACCTGGTGTCGTTACCTAAACTCACCTGGTGTCGTTACCTAAACTCACCTAGCATCATTACCACCCTTACCTGCATTAATGAAGAATCCTTGAGCGATAGAAAGACAGAACGTATGTTGTTAATATTTGTAAATGTTTTTTTTAGATGCGTGTTTACTTCAAGAGTTAAGCAACATGTAGAGTACATGTCGCCATATCCATATTCAATAATAAACTAATATAAACTCTGAGTACTCTGGTCCGTTCTCGTTAGTATTTGATTCTGATCCGGGTAAGACCCCCACTGGACTGGAGGATCACATGATGCTCTGTTACGTTGCTAAAACCTTGTGTTCAAAATGCTTTGAAACACAGGATCCATCTCATCACATTCTTCTTCTGTTATTTAACCCAAACATCTGCTCTGTTCTTCAGGAATACAGCCTGTTCACCTGTCTCTCACGCACGCACGCACGCACACACACACACACACACACTGTCACTCACACCACACACGCACGCACACACACACAGCTCACACACACCACGCACGCACACACACACACACACACACACACACACACAAAGGTCCTCTATTTTTGATCTCTGGATCATGAAGCCCTCAAAGCTCCCGTTGCTGGGCTGGGCAGGTCAGCCCCCCCCCTCAGGGGCCGTTAAGAAGGGCCCCTCCCTCTGCCCTGGGACCATTGCCCCCCCCCCCCCCCCACGGGACAAACTCAGCACCACAAGGGCCCCTTGTCAACCTCCGAATTCCTCTGAGGCAGGACGGGGCACATGCCTGGGCAGGGGCCACCCGACACCCAGGGGCCCCACTCCATCAAGGGGCCCCTGGGGCAGTCTGACGAGAGCTGATAAAGCTCAGGTGGCGTGTGGTTCCAGAGTAGTGCACTCACCTGTCGGCCCCTGAGGAGAGCAGAACCATCTACCTGTGGCCCCTGAAGATAGAGGAAACATCTACCTGTGGCCCCTGAAGAGAGAGAAAACATCTACCTGTGGCCCCTGAGGTGATCAGTGCAGGTTCTACTCAAGTAGTGTCTTTAGAGGCTCCTGGTGCCCTCACAGGTCGGGACCCTGACCGGTCCCTCCGGCGGCCGGTTGGCTCCACTCCGGTCCGGCCGTTGTCTGGAGCATGCCCCCTGGTTTGGCCTGAAGGACGCCACGCTGCAACCGAGCCCAGACCGGCCGTACCACGGTAAGGGTCCGTGTTCTCCGCTCCGTGTGTCCGCTCTGGGACAGATCCCAGATCAGTGGTGGACGCTGAGGGTCCGTCGTCCGTGCTGTCTGAATAGTTTTTTAATGTAAGACGGTGATAAAAACAAGCAGGTCTATGGAGGGATGAGGATCAAACGCAGGAGACTTGGGGTCTGTGTTGAGGAGGTCGAGCGTGGGTCGCTTTCAGGATTCATCATCTGCTGAAGGAGAAGCAACACTTCCCCTCTCTTTCTCTCCACCTCTCTCTCTCTCTCTCTCTCTCTCTCTCTCTCTCTCTCTCTCTCTCTCTCTCTCTCTCTCTCTCTCTCTCTCTCTCTCTCTCTCTCTCTCTCTCTCTCTCTCTCTCTCTCTCTCTCTCTCAGTATGACTGAGTGTGTCCCTATCTCTCTCTGAGCTCTCCCCTCTCTCTCTTCATCATTATCTATATCCTTTCCTCCTTCTCTCATCTCCCTCTTTTCCACACACACTCTAATCCAATCTCTCTCTCTCTCTCTCTCGCTCTCGCTCTCTCTCCCTCTCTCTCTCTCCCTCCCTCTCTCCCTCTCTCCCCCTCTCTCTCTGGCTTTGAAGACTAGCTTGAGCATTAGTACTCTGTTTGACCGCGGCCCCCCGCTAAGCGGACCCCTGTGTGGGCTGGGCTGGCGGAGGCTGCGGAACACCGCGCCAGCTCGTATTAAAGCGTGCTAATAAAGCCAGCTGCCGGGCAATGAGCACGGCTACAGATCCAGGTGATAAAAGCACCGCTCTGAGCCCCGCCATCCCCCCCTTAGCTTCAAGCTACCGCTCACAGCAGGGGTCCACCCGGGTCATCTGACAAAACGCATCCAATGAATTGATGTGCTAATTAGAACCTAGTTAACATATCCATCATGTACACCGCTAGGATAAAACACTACGGTAACGGACATTCTTTGCAACAAAGGTTAACAGCAACAGGAAGAAATCTTCAGTCGTCCGGTAGATCAGTTCTGTGTTTGAGGAAGACGCCCTGACCCTTACCTGCTCCTTAAGGACATACTGTATAGCTGAACAAATCACTGTATGACTAAACAACTTGTAAAATATATCTGAGACCACCAGGGTGCTCCAGAAAGCAATTAGAGGGGCACCTGGGAGCCTATATATAGAACACTTAGGGCCACTGAAGGCTGTGACTTCATGAAGTTGTTTAAGCATCCATTTATACAACTTCAAATGAGACGCTCAGTTTGGCTAAGCCACGATGGTACAATGTCATTAAGTAGCTGCTAGCTAGCTGCTAGCTGGTCTCTAGAAGACCAGCGGCATGACCACGCTCGGGAAAGCCCAGATGAGATGTTTAAACGTGGGTCCACTAGTAATAAAAACAGTCTGGCTTCGTCATGCTAGAGGTGTTCACGGCGGGAATGCCCCGGTGGGTACATAAGCTTAGGCTTCCTTACGAGCTAACAACGTTGCGTTGTTCCCCCTCAGGTGCCAGACGCCATGTTCCTCCCCCAATGGATGCTCCTGCTGGCGGCGGTGGCCAGAGGTGAGTCACACACCCACGAGCAGACAGCAGACACAAGCTACACCGCAATCTCACCGGAACGGCAACACCACCTGCCCAGGAGCACTGGGGTGTGTGGCGATAAGAGATTGAGTTATTAAGAAGTTAAACAACGATGATTGTTGAGGACCTGGATATTGTTTGATGGTATTTTAAGTAGAAGTAAAAGAAATTCAAAATATAATTTATACGGGTTTATCTGTCTGTATAAACAGGAGCGAAGATAGGAATGTGTGTTGACGTAGCGAAGGAATGATGTAGCATAGGACCGCAGGACAGAATGGAAACAGGTAGAGGTGAACCAATAGACATGGTTGGATGGTTCCATTCCCAGCTCCAAGGAACTGAGTTAGATCCACAGCAGATGCCCACAATAGCCTGTAGAAACTTGAGCAAGACGTCGCCAACCTTCCTGCTCCTTCATGAAGTTTTTTTGGATAACGAAATTGGTGGTTCTTTAACGTTTTCTGCTAGTGCATCTCCTCTGAGATATTTTTTCAGCTGAGTACAGCCTTCACCGGTACAAAACATTTACATTTAGGGCATTTAGCAGACGCTTTTATCCAAAGCGACTTTTTTGGGAGAAAAATACTCACAATTTAGTGAGAAACATGGGGCTGTGCTTCATGCAACTGTTGGCAAATTTTCCCCCAAAAGAAGCGAAACGACAGGGGAGGGTCAGAGTGTCTAGAGGTGAATCCCAATAAAATATATTCCTCCTGAATCTGACAACATTTTGGTGTCTCTGGATGTGCGTTCTTTCTCACAGATTCTTCCGTTTGCGTTTAAAAAACTTGTCCATTTTCTGGATTTTCTATTGTCTAGCTTTCAGAATTTAAACTTGCTCCGGGTGAAAAAAAAGGAAAAGTTATTATTATAAATATAAAAAAAATTGGGTTCCCCCTGCAGTACTCCACAGAACCCCTAGGGGTATGCGTACCCCCAGCTGAGAACCACTGTTCTAAAGGACCGAATAGTCTCCATAATCCGTTAACCTCCGAGACCCCAAGACCAGCAGCACAGCCGGGGGGTCGAGACCCCCACTGACTCACCACTGACTCTGTCCTCAGGCTCCGCCCAGACCTCCGTCTTCTGCACCGACCCCACGACGACAGGCGAGCCAGAAGGCCTCCTCATTGGTGAGTTAACCCCCGGGCCGCCCTACAACCAGCCACTCAGAGAAGGGTAACCAAGGCTAATCCAATCAGAGGGGCTTAGAGAGCCTATGAGCTGTCAACCAATAGATCTTCTTCTCGGATTGCAGCCCACCCCCCCCCCCCTGCGGGGGTCACCGAGATCTTGTCCCTCGGTGCCTTGCTCAAAAACACTCCAGTAGTGGACAACAGATACAGCCAACTACATATTGGAAAAGTATGATTGTCTGTTGTAGAAACAATAAAACACTACAGGTGGAGGGACAGACAGACAGAGAGACACTCATACCGACAGGCGAGGAGAACGACACGAAGGACAGACAGCTAGAGGGACAGACACACAGACAGACAGGTAGAGGGACAGACATGTAGAGAGACAGTCAAGAAGACAGACACTCACAGTTGAATGGAAAGACATTCAGACAGAGATTACAAAAAAAATCATATTCTTCTACAGTTCTTCGGGTGAAAAAGGGAATAAAATGGAAGCTAAGACTTGGTTTAAACGCACAAGATTCAATCCTAAGAAAGTGGTTGCGTGGCCACAGCGACCTGACTCTCTAAGCTGGTGGCCCCTGGCCCTCAGGACCAAGGCGCTAGGGGCCCGCGGAGGTCCGATGGTTATCCAGGGCTCCGTCGTGGTCACGTCTGGTAATCTCCGGTCAGCCGGCCCGTCTCTGCCCGTCTGGATCCTCCTGGTGGGACCAGGCCCCGGCCCACTATCTCTGATTAAATCTCAGACCCCTGCACCGCCAGGAAACCAATTTGTGGAAACGGGGGGGGGGGGGGGGGGGGGGGGGGGGGGGGGGATTCTCCACTTTTTTTTTGCCAGCTTCTCTCTCATCTCATTCTGGTCACTTATCGTCCGCCTTGTTTCACTTGTCATCTCCCTCTCTCGATATATCTCCTACATCGCACAAGGTACAGAAAGGAAAGTAAACACTGACGCATAAAATATGTGTCCCCTAAACCCTCCCTGTCTCCCAACTCTTTCACTCCCTCTCCCTCCCCCTCTCTCTCTCTCCTCCCGACTCTCACTCTCTCTCTCTCTCCCCCTCTCCGTCTCACTGTCTCTCTCTCTCCCTCTCTCCTCTCTCTCTCCCTCTCCCTCTCACTGTCTCTCTCTCTCCCTCTCTCCCCCCCCTCTCTCTCTCTCTCTCTCTCCCCTCTCCTCTCCTCTATCTCCCCCCCTCCCTCTCTCTCTCTCTCCCCCTTCCCTCTCTCCCTCTCTCTCTTTTCTCTCCTCCTCTCTCCCTCTCCCTCTCTCACTCTCCCTTTCTCCCCCCCCCCCCCCCTCTCTCTTCTCTCTCTCTCTCTCCTCCCCTCTCTCTCCCTCTCTCTCCCCCCCCTCCCTCTCCCCTCTCCCCCCCCCTCTCTCCCTCTCTCTCTCCCCCTCCCTCCCTCCCCCCTCCTCCTCAGACTGCCTGGGGGTGAGGTTCACCTGGCTCCACTCCCTCCTGGAGAGCTTCCCCTCCCTGGTTGGCTTCGCGGCGCGGCTGCGCTGCGGGGGGGGGCTCTGCCCCCGCGACCTGGAGGACTACGGCTGCTGCTGCAGACACCGGGAGGCGGGGCCACCCCTGGACCCCCTGGACAGGTGAGGGGGGAGGGGGGGTGAGGGTAAGGACGGGTGAGGAAAGGTGAGGGGTGAGGGTGAGGACAGGTGAGGGGGGGAGGGGAGAGGGGTAAGGACAGGTGAGGGGGGAGGGGGATGAAAGGTGAGGGGGAGGAGAGGTGAGGGGTGAGGGGGAGGGGGAGGGGTGAGGGGGAGAAGGAGGACAGATGAGGCGGAGGAGGATGTAGGGGGAGGACAGGTGAGGGTGAGAACAGGTGAGGCAGTAGGGGAAGGACAGGTGAGGGGTAAGGCCTGTGAGGGGGAGGACAGGTGAGGGGTAAGGCCTGTGAGGGGGAGGACAGGTGAAGAGAGATAATGCTCGTTGATAACCCGACAGCTGAAGACGGGTCAGGACAGGACAGGACAGGTGAGTCCTAGGGACAGGTGAATGCGTTGGACCAATAGCGCTGTGTTTGTCAATGTTCTGTCCTACCCTGTACCTCGATGTGCAAAACTTCAATGACATAACTGAACAAATAACGTTCTAAACACAAGAGGTTCAACCAATCAAACCCCCCCCCCCAGCTGTTGTTTCCAACACAGGCGCTGCTACGAAACCGTCACTGCCGCCCCCTGCTGGCAGGAGCTCCCCCCACCACGAGAAAACCTCACCTGCTCCACCCTCAACACCACCTGTGGTGAGCAGCCGGCCTCCACGCAACACCTCCCTTCTTCAATCAGACAACCTCTAATTAAACAGCCGACAGAGCGGCCTCCCTCAGGTCCTCACATACTATGCACTGAACATCCTTTAACTTGAAGAAGGGGTTTACGCCCGGCGCCTCCCCCTGCAGGCCCTGGTGGAGCAGGTAGGGGGGGCTGCTGCTGGGATTGGTTCAGCTCAGCAGGTACAGCGGGTTAACTTGTACCCGGAGGGTTGCTAGTTCGATCCCCGGCTCCTCCTAGCCGAGTGTCGAGGTGTCCCTTAGGCAAGACACCTCACCCTGACTGCTCCCGACGAGCCGGCTGACGACTTGCGTGGTTGAGACCGATGTCAGTGTGTGAATGTGTGTATGAACCGTGAACCTGGATTGGTTCCAGTCTCAGCAGGTACAGCGGGTTAACTTGTACCCGGAGGCTTGGAGTCTAGCTCCTTGGCAGCGATCCTATCCTGTGACCCCTCCAGGCGACGACCTGTAGCTCAGCTCACTGGACGGCCCGTTAGAGAGTGCTCTCTCGGCCCGGTGGACGCTAAAACGACTGCAAAGTCTTCAATCAAACCCAGAACCCTAATGCTCGGAACAGCACCCTGGCCCCCAACTGGGAACGCCCTAGCCTCCAGCTGGGAACGCCCTAGCCTCCAGCTGGGAACGCCCTAGCCTCCAGCTGGGAACGCCCTAGCCTCCAGCTGGGAACGCCCTAGCCTCCAGCTGGGAACGCCAGCATAGCCGCCGGCCGGCTGCCCGTTGTTGTCTCTCTTAAGAGGTGGAGCTACCATGTGACCTAGGTGAGGATGACGAAGGCATGTTCCGTGCTTTCCAGATGTGGGAGCGCCGTGCGCCCGGAGCTTCTGTGAGTGCGACGCGGCCGCCGTGGAGTGCCTGGCCCTGACCCCCTACAACGCCTCCCTGAGGAACCTTCCGGAATCCTCCTGCTCTGGCCTGGAACCAACTGGTAAAACCACCACCATAATCCTCACCCTAACACTAACCTCCGAACCCTAACCCACTGGTTAAACAAATACCTAACACACTCCTAAACCTGACCTACTAACCCCAACACTAACCTCTTAACCCCAACACTAACCTCTTAACCCCAACACTAACCTCCTAACCCACTGGTAAAACAAATACCTAACACACTCCTAAACCTGACCTACTAACCCCAACACTAACCTCTTAAACCCAACACTAACCTCTTAACCCCAACACTAACCTCCTAACCCATTGGTAAACTACCACCTATACAGTCCTAACCGTAACACTATCCAATTGGTAAAACTGTCTGTCTAAAGGTCTGTCTCTGCTGAGTGTCTGCCTTCCTGTCTGTCTGCCTGTCTGTCTGTCCCTCGGCCTGTCTGTCTGCGTGGTTCCTGCAGCCTGCCTGCTAATCTTCTTCATGTCCCCTCCTCCAGCAGGGCTGCTCTGGAATGCCAGCGAGATCGCAGGTGGCGGGAACGCCAGTGGGAACGTCAGTGGGTACGCCAGCGGGAACGCCAGCGGGAACGTCAGCGGGAAAGTCGGCGGGAATAATGTCACCTCTACCCCGGAAGCTGCAGGTCAAACACACACACACACACACACACACACACACACACACACACACACACACACACACACACACACACACACACACACACACACACACACACACACACACACACACACACACACACACACACACACACACACACACACACACAAACATTGATCCACAGCAGGTCCCTCATGTCACCTCAGCAAGGGCAATTCTCTCTACTTCCTCCTCTCACAGGAAGTGAGTACGAAAATGCGACGGCTCTTTTCTCCTATCAGAACTCCACAGCCTTTAACTCCTCCTACCTGGACGAAGGTAACAGCATGTGTACATTATGCTCGGCTTCATGTTTTATGTTTTTATTTTAATCTTTAAATACTTTACCACGGTCATTTTGAATGAAACCTAACTGAATGAAACCAGTTTGGTGTGTGTGGTATGACCTCGTCATGATAACTTCTCGTTCTGTCTGGACAGTGGACAGCCTGCTCTATTGGGACGCGGCAGCCGAGAACAGCAGTGACATCACAGGTCTGGGCCATGACATCACAGGTCTGGGCCATGACATCACAGGTCTGGGCCATGACATCACAGGTCTGGGCCATGACATCACAGGTCTGGGCGGCTCCAGTGACCTCATCAGCCCGCGCCCTGCCTCCCCGTCCCAGACTCCAGGTATCCCCCTTCGAGACAGCCAACGTTTTGCCACGACGTGGGGCTGTTAGTGGCCTCAGGGCGGCCGCCACACCACTGTCTTTAAACATGCTGAAAATATAAAGGTAGCATTCGCACCAATAGTGCTATTAGTTGTATTGACTCACAGGAATCATAACAATATTCTGATAATTTACTCTGGCAACTTGCTTATGGAGCATTTCCACTAGCACGGCTCGGCTCGATACGGCTCGGCACGGCTCGGTTTGGTTGTGTTTCCATTACAACTGGTGCCTCCTCGACGTGGGCGGGGTCGTCATAACACGGCTGCGCGAAACCGCTGTGACGTCATTTACACGGCGCCGAGCAACGTACAAATCCGGAAGACCAGAACAACAACAACAACAACATCAGAGGAGGACAGCATGGAGGACATGGAGGCGATCGTGTTGCTGCTCACCCTGTGGCTTTTTGTCGCACAGAAGGCAAGAGAAGAGAGCCAGAGAAGACTCCGGGCCGCGAGACAAAACACTATTGAAAAGTCGCGCGGTTATGACGCTTCCAGTGACGACACTCATCGGCCAATCAGTGGAAGGCAGTCGGCTGACGTCACGTTTTAGTAACGCTTCGGCTCGCTTGGAACCAGGGCTGAGGTGATACCAAAATGTACCCGGTTGCAGGTACTGCGTGCTAGTGGAAACACGCAAATAGCGCGCCGAGCCGAGCCGTACCGAGCCGAGCCGTGCTAGTGGAAATGCGCCATTAGTTATCGTATCATCATTACTAAAGCAAGTTTTAACTTATATATATTCTCTTTTAGTTATATTAGTTCTTGCGTCAGTTCTCCTCTCAGAGGAATGTGTGTGTGTGTGTGTGTGTGTGTGTGTGTGTGTGTGTGTGTGTGTGTGTGTGTGTGTGTGTGTGTGTGTGTGTGTGTGTGTGTGTGTGTGTGTGTGTGTGTGTGTGTGTGCGCGCGCGCGTTAGTATATGTATGTAGTTGCTATTCTGTGTTTTCTCTCCAGAGGAAGAGGAGGGTGAGCTGAAGGAAGAGGGGGCATGGCCTCCCCCTGACTACCTCAGCTTCGTCAGTACAGGTCGGTTTGTCTTTACTCACTAGTTTAATAATGGAGCCGGGCGAAGCATAAAGGTCCTTCAGATAATAACTATCCTCTATCTCTCTCTCTTTATAACCCCCCCCCCCCCCTGCCTCAAAAACACTTTCTGTTCTCAAACACTTCCTCTTCCTCTTCCTCTTGCCCCCGAATGACAGAGCTGGATCTGGAGACACAAGGGGACTTCATTACCCACAATACCTCAGCCAGTGGACCCAGGTGAGCCACCCATAGACCTCTGAAGAATAAGTCCCGCCTCCGAGGCTCCGGTTCCCTCGGTCAAACGTTTATGGGAAATAACATGGCGTTTTTGAATGATGTACAACAAACTCTGTAGGCGGCGAAGAAGTAAAAGTTTCCACAGGGGTTTTGGATTGTCGGTGCAGAAGCATAATGCTAACGCAGATCTGCGCAGACCACCAGAGCCCGCCTACGGAGGTGGCACCAACGCTGCTCGTTCATGTTTGAAATCGATCAAATCGATCTAAATCGTACTACTATAATAACATGCCTGTCACACCAGTTACTCGAGTTACTCAAGTGCGCATGTGCCAAGCAGCCTGCAGCTCACACCTACTGACAGCACGCGTAAACGCATGCATGCACCGCAAGCACGCACATAAACACCGTACACACGCATATGCGCACGAACATACACGGAAACTCACACACACACGCGCGCACACACACACACACACACACACACACACACACACACACACACACACACACACACACACACACACACACACACACACACACACACACACACACACACACACACACACACACACACACACACACACACACACATGCATGCGCACACACCGCACGTCAAGACAAGAACAATATGTTTTTAAACATAAAGGCTCCGCCATCGACACACGCGCAGGTAGGAATACACACGCACGCGCACACACAGCAGGACACACTCGCCCAGGTAAGACGTTATTTTTAAACATAATGGCTCCACCGTCGACAAACTCTCCCAGCTGTTTATAGGCTGTAGAAATTGCGATCAAAGAAGGGAAGAGACAAGTCACGTACCTTAAAGAGACAGCGTCCCTAAAATTACGCAACGAAAACATGTCAATAACACTCCTCCTTACGCCTCCCGAAATGTCTTTACACTTTGTTGCTCAAACTTAATATCACTCTCCTCCTTGAGCCTCCCGAAATGTCTTACGATATTTATATTCCCTTCCCCCCCTGCGGACTGTTTTAGGTTGTTTTATTTTTCTTCTGTTTTGTGTGTATGCTATGTGTGACTGTAGGCTACTGCTGCCTGTCTTGGCCAGGACACGCTGGAAGAGATGTTTAATCTCAATGATGATTCTCATTTTCAACTAACTAATAGTAGTTGCCCTGCATTTTAAAATATCAATGCACTTTTCAGCCCTGAATAACAGTAAAAGCTATTTAATAATTGATTTGCATGCATAGTATACTACACTTTACATTGAACAATTTCCCGTTACCATAAATTTACTAATTTTATAATGTGATTAAATGCTCTCACACTAGCTGCTTTCAGACACATGTGTAAGTCCTGATATTCTCCTGATGGGCCGTATTGTGTGAACAACATACTCTGACATTTGTACCCTGAAATTGACCTGAATAATATTACCCCTGAGGTAGTATTTTCTCCGTAGGAAATGTAAATCACCCTATATGTGAATAAGGAGTAGAAAGTCTGTATTTCTCACACTTCTTCAGTTGGCGTGTTGATGAAGCTTCTGCATGTCATTAAGTGGCCCCCTAAATGATAATCAGCCAGTTGCCTTTTGTTTCGCTGAATGGTTAAAATATATTTACATGTTGGTGTTGGCACTGCTTTTATGAGTCATTTGTGGTGAACGAATGTTAGACGTTGCAACATTATAGGCAAAATGTTATTATATTATGCGCTCAGCAATTATTTATCGACCGGGGTTACCACATTATTGCTATTAGAACTAAAGGTTGAGTGCGTTCAACGCCCGCACGAAAACTCTAGTCTCAATGACAGCCAACAAATGAACCTCGCCAGTGATTCATTTTTATGGCCCGCTGAAATCCCGTGTGGAATGACCATCGCGTTAGGTTGTGACTGGCTGCAAGCAAGGACGTCTACTCCCTCCTCCATAACAAGTATGACGTATGAAGTCTGCGCAGATTGAAACTAACCTCCGGGGTTCTCATTAATAATCGTTTACTACATTAACGGCACCGGCAATCCAAAGGAAGAAGAAGGATAAAGTGGGTAGTTCAAAACGTGACACAGATTTTACTTCTTCGCCACCTACAGAGTTTTTAATGTACGATCATTGGCACACAAAACGCCATGTTATATAGGCTACCACAGACATTTGACCGAGGGAGCCTCTGAGGGGGGACTTATTCTTCAGAGGTCTATAAAAGCCAAGGTTTTAGAGCCAATGTTCAGTTTTATTCAACTTCTACTTTTCTTGACTTTTCTGGACGTGTCATGCTCTTAAGTCAACTTTTTAAATGAATTGAAGTTATGAGGTTAGCTCTACATAAAATATGTGGTTTTCTCCCAAAAGGGGAACATAGGGAATATAAGGTTTCCACATCCATCACCACAACCCTGCTGTCTTAGAAGTCAACAGACAGACGGACCAACAAACAGACAGACGTTCCTCCTCTCAGCCGTAGCGTTAGCTTAGCGCCCGTGGGCGTAGCGCGCTCTAATCTCACAGAAAACACAGTGGATCCGGTCATGGAAGAAAAAAGATCATTTAAATAATTGAGGATGTGTATCCAGTCGGGACAGAACTGGGTTAACATGCGAGCGCGGATCAAACGGCGCTCGGGAGACATCACATGTCTTCTCCAGGCGTCGTCGTGACGATTGAAGACGTAGAAGTAGCCTCCGCCGTCCAAACGCTCCTCACATCTGAGCATCAAAGACCGACCAGGCATCTTCCTTTCCCTGTCTCAGCCCCGACTGGGAACCTCGCCCCCTTGCAACCCCGCCCGCCGCTCACCCAGCCCCCCAATGCACTGGGGCGTGACGACGGAGGGCCCCCCGCTCCCTCGCCTGGGTCCCACAGCTCCGTCGGGTCCCCTCGCCCGCCCAGACCCCCCCCGGCCCAGCGGTCCTCTGAGGAGGAGGACAATGTGGGGTCACCACACTGGACCCCGGGGTCCGACGGTAAGGAGGGCCTCAACCGCCAGCAGCCACTCACATTAACACACCGACGGCAGTTTCAGCCACGCCAGCTCACCAAGAGCAGTTAGGTTGAGGTGCCTTGCTCAGGGACACCTCGACACTCTACGGTTTGGAGGAGCCGGGGATCGAACCAGCAACCTTCTGGTTACCAGCCGACCCACTGTTCCTCCTGAGGCACATGCCCCGCCTCAGGGTTCACTGTTCTGATGGGAACGGAATAACGACGACACGGCCGGGTCACAGTCTCGTGGAGAGAGTAGAAACACACTTGTTTTTTGTGACAACAGAAGGTCCACATCCCAGCAGAACCGCCACCAGCAGGCCCTCGCTGCTACGCCCACAACAGTCCTCTGAGGAGGAGGAGGAGGAGGATGCGATGATGGTAGGGAGGAAGGTGAGGATGAAGATCACAGAGAGTTAGGTCATCGGACTGGGAGAGGTCAGTACGACCCCTAGCAGGGAGAATCATATTTGTTCAATGTGTTACGGTAGTATTACCACATTACTTTCTTTAAAGCTGAACTCCACGCTTAACGCCGTTCATGAGTTTGCCGCCACCTAGAGGTTAAAAAACAGAATAACGTCAAACAACGGTATTGAGTTTTTTGTCGGTTGTCTATTATTGTTATTGACTAATTAACTGCCCCTCGTCAAGTAGAGGCCGTCCCTCTGATGTCCGTAACCACGATACCTAAAGTCAACAACAACAACGGCTACGGTTACCAGGACAATACCCACAGACCACTCCATGGAACAGGGTGGGACCCCAACACCAACCTCATGGAGACACCCGGCTACACCCACAGGTCAGAGACACCCACTACACCCACAGGTCAGAGACACCAGCTACACCCACAGGTCAGAGACACCAGCTACACCCACAGGTCAGAGACACCCGCTACACCCACAGGTCAGAGACACCAGCTACACCCACAGGTCAGAGACACCCGCTACACCCACAGGTCAGAGACACCCGCTACACCCACAGGTCAGAGACACCCACTACACCCACAGTTCAGAGACAGCAGCTACACCCACAGGTCAGAGACACCCGCTACACCCACAGGTCAGAGACACCAGCTACACCCACAGGTCAGAGACACCAGCTACACCCACAGCTCAGAGACACCAGCTACACCCACAGGTCAGAGACACCAGCTACACCCACAGCTCAGAGACACCAGCTACACCCACAGCTCAGAGACACCCGCAGGTCAGAAATACTTTATACAATATGGTAACCCGTGCGAGCAAGACCCTGACTCAGGTAGCTGAGGTCCTCACATGTGATCCTTCTCCAACAGCGCGTCCCTCGTCGCCTCGACCAACGGCTGCGAGCGAGGCCCCGCCCACTCCTTCGGAAACATCACAGGAGGAGGCGGAGCTTCCTCTGACCACTCCCCCGTCTCCGAGCCCAGGTGAGCCCACAGGTGAAGCACCCGGAGCGGACACCAACTAATCCTAACCCCGCCCCCCCCACTAACCCCGTCAGCTCGCCTCGCCCTTTAAGATCGGAATGCCGTAGCCACGACAACCACGCCCTCGGCAGCAAAGTCTCCCACTGCGACGGAGACGACCCACCGCACGACCGCCGTCGCTAGGCGCCACAACCGCGCCGTAGCACTCCCGCCGCTGTCCGACCTCCACGCTACGCCCACCACACCTCCCTCACGCAGCGTGGAGGAGGAGCAGGAGGAGGAGGAGGAGGAGCAGGAGGAGAGGAGATGAGGAGGAGGCAGGATCAGCAGGCAGCTGAGGAGGAGCAGGAGGAGGAGGAGGAGGAGCAGGAGCAGGAGATGCCTCCTTGTGATGAGGAGCAGGACAGCTCTCAGGGTTCGGTTAGACGTCGAGAGGACCGACCTCAACCTGACTCCAACCTGAAGCCCAAAGCACACGGAGCGCGTTCCGCCCCAAAGCCATAGCACCACTAGAAAGAGCTAGAACTAAAGTCCTCTTGTTTTAGTGGAAGCACCGAGCTAGAGATAGCGGTCTGGCCCTATGTGCCGTGTGCTTCGGGCTTCGGTCCGGACCCACTTCTGTCGTCCAACCTCTGGTGTTCAGTACTTCTGTAGAGGTTAGCATTCCTTTGGTACTCTGTACCAAAGTATTATACTTCTGTACAGAGTACCTCTGTAGTGTTCTCAGTACTTAACGTGGGGTTTAGTGTATCTAGAATTTCTACAGTAGTTAGTATTTATTCGGTACTCTGTCCTTGGGAACTAGGCAGTCCTTCTGTCTGGTTGAGGGCTTCTGTAGTATTGAGTACTTTGTCAGTACTCTGTAGTACTCTTTATATCCGTTATACTACATTACTCAGTACCTCATTGTGTTTGTGTTTGTCAGGAGGGGGCGTGGCACAGAAAAGGGCGGGGCTTCTCTCCTGGTCTCTGCTGGAGGCCATGGGTATGACGGACATCGAGTTCACCCCCGAGGGCCCAGGTACACACGTTACCATGACAACCATTAAAGGCAACTGTTACAGTGACCACCAGTTCATCTGTTACCGTGGAAACCAGGACGGAAGAAGCCGGTTACGAAGGCTACAGTTTTGACATCTATTTACCGCCACAGCAGAGTACAGATTTATTAGTTACCATGACTACGGTAGAGATGGAGCCGGCCAGCAACAGGTCCCAGACAGCAGAGCAGAAGGGTTCTGTCGGCCGTGTGTCTCTACAGGGAACCGGGGAACCAGTTGGACCGTTCCTCGTCTTATCCAAATAATGAATATCGAAAGGTCCTTTAGGGCAGTTTACACCACAGACCGGTAATATGGCATTGGCAGTCAATACCTTGGCGGACCGTTGCTACACCGTATTCTGTAAGCCATCATAAAGTTTGACACCGGGGGTCGCTGTTGCACATCTTCTGCAACAAGCACAAGCGGAAAGTTAGACTTTGACTGAGTTCACACAGCTTATAAAAGTTGTATTAAAGCGTAGAATGAGTTCACTACTGATAAACGTTTTATTAAAGCGTAGAGCGGGTTCAATACTGCTAAACATTGTATCGCCATCTCTCCGTCAGGATGGGTTCATTCAGTCTGTGACAGCGGGCGATCGCCCGCCGAGTGAGAGAGCATCCGGAGATTTTCAAAAAAAACATCTAAATTATGATTAATTTTTTTCTTTGCGACCTGGTACACCATAAGCCATGACCTGGTACCAGGTCCAAGACCTGGGCTCGCTGCTCTACGTTCCCCTCCGCTCTGGTAACCCCTAACAGTTCTGTTTCCCCCAGAGTGCAGCGAGGTCTTCACGGTGGCGCGGCGGGACGGCGGGCCGGGCCGCGCCCTGCCAGCGCTGGGCCAGATGCTGCGCTGCCTCACGGGCCGCTGCCCCGATGAGTTCCAGATGTACGGCTGCTACTGCGGCCAGGAGGGCCGGGGGCCGCCGCAGGACCCCTTGGACCGGTCAGTACACCCCTCAACCCTATTCAGTTCTACTTTTGTCACAACACTGGAGCCAGTTGTACTGCAGTCACAACCAGCTTAAGTCAGTTGTACTGCAGTCCCGATACTTAAGCCGGTTATTTCACGTTTACAAGTTAGCGGTTGCTGGTAATGATGTTCACGTCTGACAGAAAGCCTTCCCGTGTGCTGCAGCTGCTGCCTCCTCCACCAGTGCTGTCTGAGGCAGATCTCCACCATGGGCTGCAAGGCCGACCGCAGACTCAGCGCTCAGGTGTCCTGCGAGGGAGGGAGCCCCCGCTGTGAGTCGCCCTGGACCGCCCCTCTTACACGCCAGCGCTCTGGATCATCCAATTAACGCACTACCCATGGTTCCAATACGCTACTGCAGATGTCCGTTACGTCATCTCAAGTTACACCACCCCATTACCCAGGGCACCACCCCATTACCCAGGACACCTCCCCATTACCCAGGACACCTCTCCATTACCCAAGTTACACCACCCCATTACCCAGGGCACCACCCCATTACCCAGGACACCACCCCATTACCCAGGACACCTCCCCATTACCCAGGACACCACCCCATTACCCAGGACACCACCCCATTACCCAGGACACCACCCCATTACCCAGGACACCACCCCATTACCCAGTACACCACCCCTTACCAGGACACCTCTCTGGATCATCCAATTAACGCACTACCCATGGTTCCAATACGCTACTGCAGATGTCCGTTACGTCATCTCAAGTTACACCACCCCATTACCCAGGACACCACCCCATTACCCAGGACACCACCCCATTACCCAGGACACCTCTCCATTACCCAAGTTACACCACCCCATTACCCAGGACACCACCCCATTACCCAGGACACCACCCCATTACCCAGGACACCACCCCATTACCCAGGACACCACCCCATTACCCAGGACACCACCCCATTACCCAGGACACCACCCCATTACCCAGGACACCACCCCATTACCCAGGACACCACCCCATTACCCAGGGCACCACCCCATTACCCAGGACACCACCCCATGACACACTCCATTACCATTATATAAGATAATAACAAAGTGTACCTCTAAGTCTAAGGAACTGAATGCTGAAACCAACCCGTGCTCCTGATTGGCTAACCTCATGCCCCCCACCCTCCCCAGGCCAGGGCCAGGCCCGGTGTGACAAGCTGCAGTGTGTGTGCGACAAGACCAGCGCAGAGTGCATGGTCGGCGGCCCACTTCAACCACAGCCGGCCCCCCGCCCAGTGCCAGGGCCCCGCGGCCCCCTGCAGGCGCCGGCCCAGACCCCGGCCCACCCCCCCGCCCTCCAGCGAGGAGAGCCGGGAGTCCCCCGGTGGCCACTCGCACATGGAGGGAGGGAAACACACCACGGCTCCTACCAGTGGACCTGCAGACAGGTACACACACACCTGCAGACGCACACACACCTAGAGACAGGTCCGCACGCACACCTGCAGACAGGTCCGCACGCACACCTGGATACCGGTACACGCACACCTGGATACCGGTACACACACACACCTGCATACCGGTACACACGCACACGGGTACACACCGGTACACACGCACCTCTAGACACACCTGAACACGGGTACGCTCACACACCTGGAGACAGGTACGCACACACACCTGCAGACGCACACACCTGCAGACAGGTATGCACGCACACCTGGATACAGGTACACACACACACACCTGCAGATGCACACACACCTGCAGACACACCTGAACACCGGTATGCTCACACACCTGCAGACACACCTTAACACAGGTACGCTCACACACCTGCAGACAGGTACACACACACACACTGGATACAGGTACGAACACACACCTGCAGACAGGTACGCACGCACACCTGAAGACACACTTTTGTTTCTTCAGTGACGAGAGCGGGGAGGTGAGGCCGCGACCTCCTGCCAGACTCCCGCCCTCCAGGCCCCCACCTCTGGCCTCAAGGCCCCCACCTCCAACCTCAAGACCCACACCTCCACTCTCAAGACCCCCACCATCCACTCCAGCCCCGCCCCACTCGGGCGCTGCTGCCTCCAGCGGGGAGACCTCCAGGCCCCAGAGACCCCCGACATCCGGAGGGATCCAACCCCACAACCACCAGCCCATAAGACCCTTCAGACCCAGCACCGGGCCCCTGGAGAGACCGGGGGCCCCAGAGAGACCAGGGCCCCCCCCGGCAGAGGCAGAGGAGGAGGAGGGGGGCGAGGAGGAGGAGGAGGAGGAGGAGGAAGAGGATAAAAGATGAAGTTGAAGTTTCTCCTCAGCAGTGGTGGTCAATCCTCGGGTTTTCAAAGTAAAAGTCATGGCATATTTCCCATGCGCTCAGCCGCTAGATGCAGTCATTAACGTGTCGATTTCAAAATAAAAGTGTTTCAAGTTAATGAATTGTTAAACAACTGTGGTGATTTTACTTTGGCGGGGGGAGGAGGGTGTTAACGAGCAGTATCTCTGGGGAGGGGGGGGGGGGGGGGGGGGGTGTCCCCACAATTAACACATTGAGCTGCGTCTCCAGGCCAACAATGGTAATCCAACCTGCCGTCCACATCTTTCCCACATGTTGATACTAAAGGCATCAATTAAATGTACTGTTCTTACAATTATTGTACAATAAAATTGATAAATGGGAGTTGAGAATACATTTTTTCAACCCGTCAATGTCAAATCCAAACCAGAGCAATCACTAGGTGAAAAGACGTACGCCAGGAAAGCCGCCTGGTCCCGTAGATATGGTATATCTGACATGATGGTGGCGGTGTGCAAACACATCCGAAACGATGAAGAGAGGAGGGATTCTTCTCCGCAGTCTTCTGCTGCCTAACGAGAGACCTGTCGGCAGAGTGACCCTAGACCCCCGGGCCAGGAATAGACTCACAGCAGTATGATAAGCCACTTCTACTGTGGCTTCTTACAGAACTAGAAGGTTCTTCTAACCATCACACCGTGCGATCAGCAGACATAATGCCAGAAGGAAACGTTTTTATACATTCAAGCACATTCTGGAAATTATACATTCCATTATTCATACATAATGGGGGATTTATACATTTCCACATTCATTTTATTTGGGGAGTAACTTATTCGTCATCGGGTAGATATTAGTTATTTTGCAGTTTACGTTTGATAAACATGAGGTTTGTCAGCCTGTGAACACATTGTTGTGAGAAACAGGAAACAGGGACTGGTTTGATAGAAAGATTTGACTTTATTTGTTTTCAGATACATTCTTGTTGATGCAGAATTCACAGCGGAACAGAGCGTTGAAATCACCATCGTCTGTCCTCTAAACATGTTACATACTTTGTCCAAGCGTGCGACAAAATAACAAACCGTGTCGCCACCCAACCAATCACACCGTTTACAATCGATCTACACACTGCTGGTGCCCACCAGTACAGCGCTGGGCTGGGGTCATACTGGGCCGCTCCCAGTGGACTGCTTTGAATTGGCAAATTGAAAAGCGCACAGTCCGAGAATTGCATCATTGAGGCGTGAGCTAACGAATGAACAAGCTTTTAAAAAATATATCTTGCATCAAACAGAAAGAGTTCAGGTCCTCCGAACAGGGGTCTGAAACACACACCTTGAAACAGATTGAGACTTATCACTATTCTGATTGCTGAATACGATGAAAATACATACAATGAATTGACCTACAAAACAGACCTCGGCCTACCACGAACAAGAAGAATGAAGAGCAGAAGTCCCCTAAACACCTAAAGTACCTTCTCCCCTCCCCAGGTCAGACCTCGAGTTCCTCTTGACTAGTTCTCAACTAGCACTACTAAGTTGTCCACACAGAACCAGAACCATTATTGAGGCAGTGAGTCGTGTCTGTGCTAATTCACCGTCAAGTAATCTCTCCAGAACCTCCGTATGATACTCGCTAAGATTGGATGCCTAATGGATCACCACGTTGGAGCAGTATGGTTCTAAATAGTGCATATATATATTTATATATATAATACGGTGGTATTGAACGAGAGATCACAATATTGCTGCTGTACGTAACACTGTCCGTAAAATGACACAACGTAGCGACGGGAACTCATCAAAGTCCTCAGATTACCAGAAACACAACGGTCAAAGTGCACTAAATCATTCACAATTTCCTTTATTTATTCACCTTTATTAGTTAGTATTTATCGCTGTATTTTTTTGCTATCAATCTATAATCTACATCTAGCACAGTTGAGTGGTAATATAATCAACCTATGAGCCGCTTGCTAACATTAGCTAGCCTTTATCTAGCCGCTAGCCTGTGCTTTGGCAAGAGAAAATCAATTGCTGGTTCGTGTATATCTCAGTAGTCTCCACTGAGCAGACGGACCGCGAGGTGTGAACTGAAAACACTCGTTAGTATTCAGCGTTGTGCTCTTGTCGCCGAGGGCTGAGTATCTTAGCACCCGCCGTGAAATCAAAACAAGAATGTGTGTTTTTCTGTCAGATCTAAATCTATTTATCACAGCCTGGAATTCCAGGGCTTTCCACAGGGAACCACTGGGCCCTTTGAGAGGTGAATCGGTCCCGTTTAATGAAGCCTCATGGGCCAATGAGAGCCAAGCGGGGCTAGAGTGGCCTACCAATCAAAGAGGAGGAACCTATGAGAGTCAGACTCGACAAGCTGCGCTGATCCGAGTCGCTTGGGGAGCTTTAGGGAGGTGTTTTGAAGTCTGTGTTTGAGGAGATTCCAGGGCTGTTGTGTGCCTTTAAGACCTGTGTGTTTCACAGCTACATGAACCGATGAGAACTAATGCAGTGTTTGTCAATCACAGCTCGTACTTGAGGAACTACGACACATGCTCACACGATGAACAACCCAACAGAGAGGATTGAGCGGTCAACACACAACACTTTTCATATTAAAAGTCCAAGGCTCCAAGTATTTTGACTGATCTCGGCTGATGTTCCACAAGGATGCCAGCACTGCTGATGATGATTTTCAATGTAAGAGCGCACCTGTGTTTTGTTCTACACTCCAGAAAAGACCAGCCTGCCGATGTCTAGCAGGCAAGTCGAAGATGAACACGGACTATAGAAAAATAGAACATCGAACTCTTTTAGAACGGTGTATTCACGTGACAAACAACATTTGAACCTTCAGCCAAGGTAAAAGCGACAAAAACACATTTAAAGGATGCACCATCACCAACTGTAAATATGGTAACTAGTTTGATTATTAAAGTCCATAGTGGATAGAACCTGTGAAAACACTACAGTGCCCCCTAGGGGTTTGTCTGGCTAGTGGACTCCTAGCGTCACATAACTAATGGATTCCTAGAACACAACCTTACATCATCTTATCACAGTAAGAATAAAACACAGCGGAAATCAATCTGAAAAACAGTTCGGTGTCCCCCTCTGCCTTCTCACTCTGTTAAACACAGAGTCTCATGACATATCCACACACACAACAAACTTACACAGAGCCAATATAAACTTTCCATACCTTCCTGGTGACTAAACGGCCAATAGAAACCCTCATCTCATCAAGTCGACTAAAGCAAACCTTTCACCTTCTCTTGTCTACCTGGGTGTGCCCAAACATTTCCACATTCTGTTTCCTGTCATCTTCTTTATCTACATAAACTCCTCCCCCCGCGTCTAGCTGCGAGAGCAGACTTGAACCGGCCTCAGGTTCAAAGTACTGAACACACGCTTTGAACTGGATCAGCTGCTGAGATCACTAACCATCGCTAGAGCCACGAGAAGAGCCGACTAGAGGATCATGGGTAACACACTCACACTCACACACAGCGTTGCCTTGATAGTCGAGAAAGACCAGACGGCTTCTCCTATTCCACAGGCATAGCTTCACGCACAGCTAGCGCTCAGCATGAGAGATTATAAAGGTACTTCCTGCTGGAGGGGGGTTGCGTGTGTGTGTGTGTGTGTGTACGTGTATGTGTGTCTGTGTGTGTGTTACTCCGGTGCGCCACACTTAAGTGAGAGAACCCAACTGAAGCTGGCTCCGTCTTTGGCAATAGAAGTGTTTTGGTGTCAGGATGGGACACACACACACACACACACACACACACACACACACATTACAGGGAATATGCATCAAGGTGTCGCCACGGCTACACAGGAGACTGGGAATCTAGTCATAAGAGTGGGAGCTCTGCAGTGGGAGCACGTAGCCTCGCCATGCCCTCAGACTCAGCGAGCACGATGACAGATCGATGTACACTGCATCAGGGAGGCGAGGAGGGGAATGTACGCTGGGACCATATGGGCACGACTGATAGTATCTGGTTTCCACGACGACTGCGGAGGGAAGAGGAACGCGATTGGCTGGGAAAAATCCCCCCCCCCCCCCCCGATTACATTGGGGGGGTGGGGGTGGGGATTCAAACCCGCACAAGTGTTAAGCTCTGTATTAAAAGTTAGTTTAAATATCTGGGTTTTTCGTTTAGTGCACTGTTGCTTAATCAGAAGCAGTATTCCTATGAGTAGTATACAATCCTATTAATACTCTCTACACACATCTCTCATGAAACATTGTTAAACTCCTCTTGAACATAGTGGCTGTATTCTCCCAAAGTGCAGGCCTTGCCAAACGCCGTTCATATGGACATTTATATAAAACCTTATTGTTCTCTCACAAAACCCCCCATTATATTATTATAAACTTTAACACCCAAAATGCATCACAAGTACCATTTTGCATCGTTTCGCTGCATCTGTTCTCTCGCTGGCGGCTTGACTTGTACAACCGGCGCTAGTCTTAGCATTGTAGGCGGCTACATCATTAGCCGTGGCATAGCTGATGGCAATAGACAAGCTAGCCATCGTTTTAACTCCATAACACCAAACGGGGCATGGAGATAGAGAGCGAACGCCGGAGAGCGATGTTGATCCGTTTAATTTAAAGGGAAACTTGAGACTCCTTGAGACTGCCGGAGGAACTGCAGCTCAAAGGGGTATCGAGACCCAAGGGGAGCTAGCAAGCATACATTAGCAGAAGGTTAAGACTACGGCATGAACTGATCCTATTTATACTGTGTACAACACGTGGACACACACCAACAACCGTCTCTGAGAATCTGCCGGTTAAATTCACCACTGTGGGCTGTGTTTGTGTGTGAGTGACATGACGTTACGCTGTGAAGCAGTGCTGATGAAGGCCTTATCATACCATGGCCTTTAAATCATTTTAAGACGTTTCAATAAAGTTCAAAAGATTACGATTTAAGAAACACTGATATTGAAAATAGGACCGATATTTGTGTTTTTGTTGTGCTGGGTTAGACGGTACCTGCGGCGATGAGATGGTCTAAAAAGGGGGGGGGGTTCATGGTGCTTTAAAATGCATTTAATTAGATCCGACTAATGAAGATCTTTTTAATGCCCTTCCCCACCGATCCCGCCTCTAAAAGGTTCTTGAGTGTTCACTCCGGCTGGGTCCTTCTAGAAGGTTCTAGAGGGCTCCAGATGGTCCCCACTGTGTCCCCCGGTCAGTAGACGCACAGGTCGGGGAACTTCATCTCGTAGACCGGGACCGACTGGTGCTGGGGGTGGCCGGCCGAGACGGACACCACTCCGGACGGGCTGGGGGGGGGCCTGCTCACACAACACAGGGTTAGCGTTAGCACGGAGTCGGCTCACACAACGCGGGGTTAGCGTTAGCACGGAGCCGGCTCACACAACGCAGGGTTAGCGTTAGCATTTAGCCCACTCACACAACGCAGCCTTAGCGTTAGCAAGGAGCATACTCAAACAACACAAGATTAGCCATATAGAAGTACACCGTGTTATTATTGTTAGAATTAGCATGCCTGCTGTATACATGTAACACTGCCTTAACATATACAGTTATAAACTTTAAAAATATATATTGACATTAATATTGTAATCATTAGCAAATATTTCAGTTCCATGCTGTTTCAGCCATTAAAACACCTAACTGTAGTCTAAAAGTAAAACTATACCGAACCTCAACCACTCACCGAATGGTCAGTTCAAAGATCTGGGCCAGTCTGTCGTGCAGCATGTTGGCCTGGGGGAGATGGGGAGAACAGAGCCAGTTAGCACGGGGACCCCACATTCAGAGGGTCTGTCTGGCAGGAGGGCCTATAGCCCAGATCTCTGCTACCTTGGACTCGCAGTGGGCAGCGATCTCCTCAAACGGAGCCTTCTGGAACTTCTCGATCACCTGGCGCCTCTTCTCCCGCTCCTGCTCCTCCAGGCCTGTGGTGTCTGCGACCAATCAGAGACAGTCATCAGGTGCCTCGACCAATCAGAATGATTTTTTTAACCCGAAGCCTTGACCAATAAGAACATTACTGCCTTAAGTCTGCACCAAATCAGAGACCCTGTGAGCTGGGTCAATCAGAAGTGATGAAGACCACAATGAACCTCACCTATGGCCTTCTTCAAGGTCTCGAAGGTGATCTCCTCGGCCAGCTGGGACTGCAGGATACACAAAGATTAGCCTCTTCCATACAGGGACAGACCGATGTACAGCAGGGATCACTAAACCCGGAATGAGAGGAAAGCCGACCTGATCAGGGAGGTTGTTCGGCAGGATGTCCACCTGGAGGGAGACGGTGTCCACAACGCTCTTCCTCCTGGTCAGGCGGTCTTCATCTGGGTGGAGAAGACACGAAAGGTCAGCCCGGGCGTCGTAACGCTTACCGTCTCATCAGCTAGCGCTCGCTCTTAACCAAAGAGGCACTCAGGGGAACTCAAGACACCTGCCACTCAGGAGCAGGGAGGGACCGATGCCAGGACATACGGGACCCAGGAGGGAGAGCCGGGTGACTCGGAACTGAAAGGTCGCTAGTTCGATCCCTGGCTCCTCCTAGCTGAGTGTTCGAGGCGTCCCTGAGCAAGACAGCTCAGCCTGACTGCTCCTGACGAGTTGGCGGTCTCCTTGCGTGGCTGACACCGCCGTGGGTGTGTGGATGAGTGTTCGAATGAGTGTGTGAATGCGGGAATGATGGACAACATTGTGGGACGAATCCAGCAAGATTCCGTCCGGACGTCCGGTAAAAGATGTGCTTATATAGTTGGTAGCTGCAGGAGCTTGGCCAACACATTATGACCTCGCTATTACAGCGAGGTTGAAGAGCATCAGACACTGTCAAAGAGTCCGGGCACGTCTCTGGGACTCTACTCGGCGCTAAGGTCGCCCACGCCTTCTGCCCTGCTCCCGGGCCCTCGGAGAGGGTCGGAATGGCCATCAATGTGGGGTACCACTAGTGGCATGTTCTCCACTCATCTAGAGGGAGAGACCCGGAGAAGCACAGAATAATACTACAAGAACCATGCCATACGTCTCATGCAAGAGCTGGGAAAAAATACTGCGGGAAAAATGCTGCATTTATTTGGCCAAGGTGACGTTTCATAGCATGTCTGGAATGTGCCATTTTAAAATAATACTATATATTTTTCATTTATTGAACATCCCATGACCTCAAGTTTTTCCTGTTATTGCTTAGAATTGTCATCCAAGTTGAATGTGAAATTTTTGAATGAATAAAGATAAAATACTGTAACACCATAACACACAAAACGATCAGACGGACTTAGTTTGTTACTGAGGGAGGGTGGCTGAGGGGGTTTGGGCCTCCCCGGAGAAAACGCCCCTCTCAGAGCGCCGTGGGACCGTACACTGCGGTGAGAAGGAGAACCGGGGAAGGTACATGCCCGGGTTCTGTGTGTGTGCGTCTGCGTGCGTGTGAGTGAGTCACACACGAGGCTCGTCTTCCCACTTGGGGCGCCAGCTCTGACTCACCCGCCCAGAACACTAATGACGTAGCGGAGATGAATAGCATGCTAGAACTACAACAAGCCACCGCCGCCGCCACCGCCACCGCCTGCTAGCGCTTATTATGCACGTCGTAGCGCCGCCGCGATAGCGCTGCATTAGCCTAGCGTTGGCGCCGCGCAGGCTGAAAGGTTAACATCAGAGACTGTTAAGATCTTTCATGTCTTCCCCATCAAGTGTTGGTAAAAGACCCCCCTCCTCCCGGGAGACGTGGAGGGGTCGTAAATGGAGTATGGCGGAGGAGGAGGAGGAGGTGGAGGCACTCTCCATCTCCCGCTCCCTCCCTCCGTTAATGTCCCTCTGCTGGGGGCCGAGCCAAGGAGCAGGGCGCCCCCGATGGTGCTGCCAGTGGACGTGTAGATGGATCGGCGGCCGACGGCTCTGTATCAGACTTGGGTACCAGGGGGTCCTGGAGACAGGGAGGGGGGTCTTGGGGAACAGGGAGGGGGTCCGGGGGACGGGGAGGGGTCTTGGCGGCCTTAACGAAAGACCCTGTATGACGCTAGTCTGAGCCGCGTTGAGGGAGAGGCAGACTCTAGTCTGAGCCGTGTTGAGGGAGAGGCAGACTCTAAAGTCATCTGAGCAGCGACGCGCCAGACCTCATCTCAATCTACATTGAGATGAGGTCTGGGAACCACACATTCCTTTTCTCGTATTTGAGGCTTGGTTACGATTACTACTTAGAACACTATCTAAGGCTGCATCGAAAGATAACACATCTGCTGCCATTTTGGATCCGTAAACTACGAGCTTCGGTGTGTCGCATAGACGTCGTCATCGTCCCTCCCCGTTCTGTGATTGGTTCCCAATCTCAGGCGAAAATCGGATCCATGGAATCCAGGCTTCCTAGCAGCTCGAAATTAAATCGCGGGTAAGGCAGCGTGGGTATACCCAGGCTAGCGACGCGTTTAAGTTTGCGGGAGCCGCTCCTTATAAGCACAGCGCATGTTGTCCTCCGCCGAGACGAGGTGTCGGGACTCCGGGTCGTACCCGACACTCAGTCTGAGCGGCAGCAGCTCCGAACGGAGTCGGCTGCCAGGGGGTCAAGGGTCACGGTGACGTCACCATGGCAACGGATGAATGTGTTGCCCGGCCTCCGGAACGATAGTGCTAATTAAATTAACAATAATAAAAAAGGAATGAAAGAGCCAGGAGAGGACACTAGCTTAATTAATGACACCGCCGCTCGTTATCGTTAGCCGTGGCAAATGAGCATCAATTAACACATCGGGGCGGGGCTTGGGGGGGGGAGCAGCAAAATCGGAATATGGTAATTGGCACAATCTACTACAGCCTGTAATTAATGCCGGGCTCATCTCAAAGTCAAAGGAGCCGTAGGTACGATTCAGGAGCTGGCGTTTGGAGTGCAGTTTGTTAGAAATGCAACAGCCATCCGTTGGCTGGTAGTGAATCAAATGCTCTGAAAATATCCGTTTCCAGTTGTGGCCGCCTCTGCAGGAACCTGTTTCGATTTAAGGTCAATCTCGACCACCAAGGCCATCTCTACAGTGATTGGTTCTGGGAGTCTTGCCTGTCAATCACCTTAGAAACGTCAGGAGGAGGGAGGCAGAGAGCAGAGAACCTTTTGTTGTTTTTCTCCAAACCCTGACCTCTCTCTCACTATCGTGCACGCTCCCTTTACAACTCTGCCTCTTGCCTCCTCTTCCAACTTCTCCACCCCTATAATTGTGCGATCCGAAGGCTGACACGTCAATAAAGGAGCTGGCGTCAGTCCGGGACACCTTTAGCCCTACGCTACACCAAACATATCACACGCCTCCTTCGTTTATTACAGGGGACCCCAATAACGACAGGGGTCTCAGACCTCCAACCAGCTCCACTCTTATTCTCTCCCTGTCAGACATGTGTCAGGAGATGTTCAGAGTTCACCTAGACCCCTAGCCTTAACCCCCCCCCCCCCCCACCCCCTCTTATGCATTTATTTTATGTTGTATGTACTGGCACCTAATTGAAGCACCTATTTTATGTTGCACGTCCTCGCACCTAATGCACGCACTTATTGTGTGTTGTATGTCTTGGCACTTATAAAATAGTACTAAGCATTGTGTAGCGTCTTATCCTAGCTATCTTTTGTACTTAGCATTGTGTAACATCTTATCCTAGCTATCTGTGGTACTTAGCATAATGTAGCATCTTATCCTAGCTATCTGTGGTACTTAGCATAATGTAGCATCTTATCCTAGCTATCTGTGGTACTGAGCATAATGTAGCATCTTATCCTAGCCATCTGTGGAACTTAGCATAATGTATTATCTTATGCTGGCTATATTCACTCTTTCTTCTGACACATGTACTTAATGTTTGTCGCATTGGATGAAATCGTCTGCTAAATGTCGCCCTTCAGGGTGGGCCGGGCACCCCAATCTGTGTCTGTGGGCACACCTGGGGGATCTGTGTACCCCATTAGAGGCCCCAGTGCCCCTGGCGGTTCACAACTACTGGGTCGGTCTCAGGAGTCGTCGTTTCACGACGGTCTCAGACGGGGGAGGCTGGTTGGAACAACATGGTCCCCGGGAAACAAGACCTTGAGCGATGACAGGGTTGCTGGTTTGAACCCTCACAGGGAGCGCTGAGGAGGTTGAACCCACCTGTTTATATCACCTTTGTTGATCGTATATTTATACTATGGTTTGTATTGCTGATTGTTTTTATATCGTCATTTCGTACCTATTTGTGCTGCTGTCACACCTTCATTTACCCACAGGGAGGGATAAAGTATTTATCTATTCATATCTCCCCATCCCTGCCTATCTCTCGCTATCTCCCCCTCGCTCTCCATCTCTGTAAGGTGCAGATGTGCCTTTGTGCAGGATAACTGGTCTTGCATCAACGTGTGTGTGCGTCAACGTGCGTGTGCACGTGTGTGTGTGCGTGCGCGTGTGTGTGTTCTACTGCACCCCATGTAGCTGTGAATCACTATTATCTATGATTACTGGCATGCAGTTATATTTCTGAAATACAGTTCAGTTAAAATCCCATCTATTATTTTTAATTGTGGTCATCCCAAGTTCCATTTGGTTTCTATGTAGGTTCACACCCCTTTTGAAAAGCAAGTCATATTTACCTAGTTACTCACATGATACCTAGTTCTGATTTGATTACAGGTTAAACAGCGTCTTTATAATCTTAATCCAGTCGCTATAATTATAATCCAGTCCCTATATCGTAATCCACTGTCTATAATCATAATCTAGTGTCTAGAATCTTCAAATTTAATTGAATGTCTTTAATGTTAATCAATGTATATAATCTTAATCCAGAGTATATAACCTTAATCCATGTAAATCTTAATCCAGAGACGATAATCTTAAATGCAGAATCTATAATCTTAAATCCAGAGTCTATAATCTTAAATCCAGAATCTATCATCTTAATCTATCTAGACAATACACTTGGTTGTACATATGGATCGTGTACTTACCACAGCAAAAACATCCATAGGCAGGCAGTCAAGAAAAATATTTTTTAAATTGTATACCATTTTATCCCATATAGCATGTAACTATAACAGGCTAATGAGCTACATGCTAGTCAGCAGCACTAACACAACACACATCATGCTAGCACAGCAGGAGCACAAAGTACAGGGGTTGCAGGTTCTATTCCCTGCATGGCAAAACAAAACAAAAAACAGACCAGTGACTCAGTGTCTGTCGGGAGGAGGCTCCATCCTGCTAGACTGCTCCCTGGCTCTACCTGATACTGCCCACAGGAACACGAAGGAACAACTCCACTGTCTGTCTGTCTGCCTGTCTGCCTGCCTGCCTGTCTGCCTGCCTGCCTGTCTGTCTCAACGTTTATGTGATATGGAAGTTCAGGGTGGGATACCACTTTAAAAAAAAAAAATCAATCCATCCATCAACTACTTGAATATCAATCTGGGCCAGAGAGCTTTCTTTAAATGTACTTTAATGACGGGAGCAGACTATCACCAAACCTGGGATCAACACGTTGAGCCACCCTAACAGTGAACCTCTAGCTGGTTCAACATGTTGCTCATCTAAAATGATCCAATCTCCTTTCTGCACTTAAAGAATCCGTCTCCATCTGCATTTGGCAGGAGGCCGTGAGTCCCCGCCTAAAATCCTTCCCTACTTCCTGTCTAGGTTCCAAGGTCGAACGTCTCATGCCATTTCACTCACGCATTATGCGACTCTCGGAAATTCCAATCTGTACGAGAAAGCATGAGATGTGTAGTTACTCAGAAGAGCAGACTACTCACTTCGTGAATAGCTGCTTGACGCAAAGGTCATTAGTCGAGATCTTCAGGTCTCTTCACATAGCTGGAAAGACACAAATAGACCCCCCTCAGCCCACCCTCTCCTCTGTCCCCGTTCGTCCGAGAGGACCGAAACGAGAGGGTTTGGCCGGGCCGGAGCTTCCTGTCATCAGGTACCTCAAAGAGATCAAAGCGCCGCTCAGAAGAAGCCGGTGATGACAGACTTAAATGCCATCCACGGCTATCTGGAGCTGTTCCATCAGACGAACCTCCGGCACGGACACAACACGTCAGGCCCTCTCTTAACGGAGACTCCTGACAGATCTGTCATCAATCAGCTGGAAACCCTCCGGGGCCACTTCAGAGAGATACCGAGGTACGGGGGGGCCAAGGGGCTCCACTGACACCACCGTGGTGGAGGTGGATGTGTGGCTAGGGGAAGGGGGATGAGGGGTTACATACTGGGGGAGGTTATTGATAAGGGACGGATCCTCTACAGTGGATGGATTCTACACAGTGATCAGAGGGACCTATTGATAAGGGAAATTCCCTATTGCATGGTCTATTGATCAGACACATATCTATTGATACAGCACAGTTCTGTTTAACAAGGAGTTTGTCTACAGTGATCACAGGGACCTATTGATAAGCCATGTGGTGCTTGGTTACCTCTTGATGACTGTTTGCACTTGTGAAGAATCTTGCCTACCGTGTACAGGACTTGTTTGACAGAAGAAAGTAAACGTGTTAATACTGTTATTACGATTACTCCCCTGATATACTCCTTGTATCCTTCAAATGCAAGGAGAACCTGAAGGATACAAGAATCAGTTGAGGTATTCAGAAAGAAATGGAAGGCTACTGGTTTTTTTTTGCCGCCTTAAAACATAAATATTGAATCAGTGTAATAATCAATCCTACTGATGTGTATTTTAGTTTGAAGGGTTGATCCGTAACTCCAGGAAATTTTCCAGGACTTTGTGGTGAGGGTGTGTCTGAGCGAACGTGTCCCGTCATCGCACAGTCAGAGTTTTAACTTTAAATAGGCCTCTGATCAGTGGGGTATACTACGAACCTCGCTGAACATACAAAAAAATTCAAATTCGAATTCGCCAGAGAAATCCCATGAGGCAGAAAGTGAAAGGATAACAAATCCTTTGAGGACGTCAAGAGTGATGTCCTCTTCCTTCACCGTAAACAAACTACAACAGACGTTGGCTTCCAAGAGCTTCTCTGGGTCTTCATAAGCACATTGAATTAAGCTCTTTCAAGAGATTAGAGAACAACTTCAAAATGTTGTAAAGTTGCTTTGGTAAGAGGAAACTACATTAAGAGACTTAAAAAGTTCCTCTTCCTTCCTCTACTTCACCACCCGGGATGATTATTATAGGCCATTAAAAGCCATTTGGAAATCACAAGTGTTAAGTGTCCACTCAGAAGCATGACGGCTAGAGCAACCCACCAGCCTATCAAGTGGGAACAGTTCACTTGGAAGACTGGAAGGTTGATCTTTTAATGGATAATCAACACCACAACAGGTGGTCAAATCAGTTACCCTTTAATGACTTTTCAGTCCAGCTGCAATCCGAGTGTGTACGCATTGACAGTAATGGCCCGGTGCATCCCCCCGGGGAGCTGAAGGTCCGCCTGCCGGGTCTTACCTGTGACCTGGGGGACGTAGGAGACAGAGAGCCGGTCCACGCTGTATCCTAGTCCCGCGAGACACTCGGCTATGTCCAGTGTCTGGAAGTACAGGCTCCGGTCCTCCTTGTCCAGAGAGTCCGGGAGGCTGGGGGAGACACAGTGTTTCCATGGTGACCAAACGTCCTTCAACCAGTAGAATTAACCCCCTTCAGGGTTTTTTTCGTGTTTACTATTCAGCCATTTTGCAGCCACCCGTTAGTCCAAAGTGACATGGTGAATTGAGATGAATGGGTCTTCACGAGGCGCAGATAGGACATCATGCACTAGGACGCCTGCGGGGGAGGCTGTAGACGTTGGGGATCGAAGGTGCTATGGTGGTGGGTGAGGAGGTGGGGAGGGGCACTTACGGACACTTGTCTTTGAAGATGTGTTCGGGCAGGAGGTGCGGGGCGTCCAGGCTCCTCAGCTCCACCACCTCGAGATGGAGGAGATTCATGTTAGAGATGTACTATGCTGACGTGCCTCAGAAGCTAACAGAGTCCTGCTAGCGATATACCATGCTAACTTGCTGGCAGAAAATAAGTGTCATGCTAGGGCCGTACCTTGCTTACGTGCTGGCAGAAGCTAATAGTGTCATGCTAGCGACGTACCTTGCTAACGTGCTGGCAGAAGCTAATAGTGTCATGCTAATGTGCTGACAGAAGCTTACAATGTACTGCTGGCGCCGTACCTTGCTAACGTGCGGCAGAAGATAACAGTCATGCTAGTGCCGTACCTTGTTAACGTGTTGGCAGAAGGACGGGTTGGCGATCATCTGGCTCAGGAAGTTGAGGTAGGCCGCCACCAGAGCCATGATGCCACAGCGAATCACCATGGGCATGTTCTCCTCGTTGGCCAACGCCATGTCCTGCAGGAGCCAATCACATCGCAGCTTTAGGAGGTTGACTATTAACTCATCCCGACCCATTCAATCATTAAGACCCCCGTCTCATCAATATGCAGAGGTCATAACGCCAAAATCTAAAATCTCCTTTTCGTAAGTTGGTCAAAAAACTAAAAACACTTTGTTTCTTCATTCACTAAAAGCAAACAAAAAAAAGAGAATATTAAGAGCGTTACTCATCCGTGGAACATTAAGGGTCTTACTCAGACGGTTCCATTAAAAACAAATGAAAACATTAAATTGGCCGTAACGTTTGTTTCCGGTCCCTGATGATTGGAATAGTTTTGTGACTTTGAACGATGTCTTTGTCAGATCTTACAGCACAACCATATGCTCTAGTCTGTCATGGAGGTACAGCCTTCTCCAGAGGGGAGAGGGGCTGAGAGGAGGGGAGATGAGGAGGAGAGATAAGGATGAGGAGGAGGAGATATAAGGAGCGGGAGGAGGAGGAGGAGGAATAGGACAAGAGAAGAGGAGGAGAGTGGAGGAGAGATAAGGAGGAGGAGAGGAATAGGATAAGATATGAGGAGATTGCAAAGGAGAGGAGTTGGAGGAGAAGGGGATTCCCACAACAGTGCCGAGACACTGAGATGACCCTCCGACGACCTTTGACCTGAGGACATGAGAACAGACCGGCCTCCTCACACCCCTCACACTGCTGCAGACGGGGGAGCGAGCACCGATCATTTGAACCAGCAGGAGGCTATCTGTCTGTGTGCGTGACATTTACCAACTGATAAATACCTGCTGTGAGAGGAACCTGAACAGCTGGGCCAAAGACGACAAAGTGTTTTTGTCGTCTTGTCGGGATGCCTGTGTCATGCCTGTTGTTATTTCTGCGTGTGTTGGCCTGTGTGGATTTTAACGTCGCTGGCTGTGTGTGTGTGTGTGTGTCGGTGCATGCCATCTTAAATCCTTTTGTTTGTCATTCAGCCCACCAGGGGGTCCTAAACAGGCAGGTCCTTAATGTCATCTGCGATCATTAAGGACCTGCAGTCAAATGAAAAGCTTTTGGTGTTTTTATTTTGGTGAATTAGAGAAAAAAATAACACAAAAGAGCAATCATCTTCTCGACGCCTACTTCTAGTTCCTTCTTTATGTATTCTTCCTCTTGGTTCCTCCCTCACCAGTAAAAACAAGTTTTTATATTTACATTTAGGGGATTTTGCTGACGCTTTTATCCAAAGCGACAAACGACCATGCACACATCGACGGCGGTGTCCACCACGCAGACGACAGCCAGCTGGTCAGGAGCAGTCAGGGTAAGGCGTCTTGCTCAGGGACACCTCGACACTCGAAGGAGGAGCCGGGGATTGAACTAGCAACCTTCCGGTCACCGGCTGAACCCGCTCCACCTCCTGAGCTGCTGCCGCCATAAACTTTGAGTTGTTCATCCCCTTCCTCAGTACAAAAACCACAAACTGACAGGGAGGAAGGTTTGCCCTGTGACCCCTGACCCCTGACCCCCGGGCGGTACCTGCAGAGCGATGGCGAGCCGGATGAGGTCGATGACCACCTCCTCGTTGGCCAGCTCGATGGTGAGCACGGCCAGCGTGGTGAACAGCAGCTCGTAGTTCTTGTGGACGTTGTCCTCCTCCTTGGAACCCAGGTAGATGTGGCGGTACAGCTGCTGGCCATGCTGAGGTGGAGGTGGAGGAGACAGGAGGAGGTGGAGGTGGAGGTGGAGGAGGAGACGGGTGGGGAGGAAGAGGAGGTAAAAGAGGAGGAAGATAAGGATGATGAGGAGTTAAAGGACAAGCAGGAGGTGGAAGCGGAAGAGGAGAGAGGGAATGAGAGGTGAAGAGGAGAAGGAGAGAGGACAACGAGGAGAGGAGGGGACAGATGAGGAGAGAACAACACAGAGTGTGAGTGAGTTTTGACAGTTATTTCTGTATGTTGGTCTGTGCGTCTGTGGGGTACCAAAAGTACAAATATTATATGAAAACAATTTATAGAGACCAGCCGGGGAACACCCTGAACTGATTTGCCAGTGAGGAGGAAGAGCAGGAGCATGAGAAGGAGCCGCAGTAGGAGCAGGAGGAAGAGGAGGAGAAGGGGGAGGAAGAGGAAGAGGAGAGCAGGTGGAGCAGGAGGAGCAGCAGGAGGAGGAGCAAACCGTTCTCCATGGAGTTATGCATGGCCACCATGAAGGATGACAACGTGTTCTCTTCCCTCCCGAGGTGTTAAAGGTGAGACACCCACCCCCCCCCCAGGTGTTTCCCCTTTACACGCTGGCCGAGAGGAGCTTCCTGGCTCTCCGGCGGTGGAGGAGCTCCTCTGTTAACAGAAACAACGGGGACGGCGCCGCCCATCGACACCTCCCTGCTGCCGCTTCCCCCGGCCGACGGCTCTAACGGAACCTGGAGTCATCCTGGCTGCAGGAGACGGCGCGCTATTCATCCATGATGAACGCAATTAGCGACCGCTAATGATGGCGGGAGAGGTGTGCTGATCGCGGCGTGGTGGAGGACAAAGGCCGGAGCCACGCCGGAGGACCGACCCCCGGACCAGGAGGAGACCAGACCCACCGAGTCCTGCTCCTTAAACACCCGACCGGATGGTAACCAATGGTAACCAATGGTAACCAGGGAGCGTTGTGAGGTGGTGAGCATCTGCCAGTGGTACTTCTGCCGGCGGCTGGAGCGGTACAACGCAGTGTACCACTACGACGAGGAGGCGAGGTGGATAGCATTACCTCTTCTAATCTTACTCAGAAGACAGGCATACATCTCTGCACAACTAGTAGGCTGCAGGTGGGGATGCAGTCTACTAGTTGTCCAGGAGCAAATAGGTAGACATCGGGCAGTGTTTCCCCTTACACCTGAGATTTTTTTGGGGGAAAATGTACGGAATAAGCTTCCAAATATGACATAACAACCAACAGAGTCAAGTTATCTACCGAGACCAGATCATTGTGCAAATTTGCCTTGAACTTGGCAGAAACTTATTTATTTATTTGTGCAATCTTTTGGGGGGGAAAAAAAAATGCAAAAATTATGAATAGATGCGCAGTTGTATGCATATAGGTGGAACATTTTTTGGGGGGGAAAAAAAATGCAAAAAATTACTGATTACTGATAGTACTGATTACTACTATAGCTAACCAGGAGTTAACCAGAAGCTAACTAGGTGGATATTACTGTAGCAAACCAGGTAGCTAGTCAACATCAGGTGGAGATTACTGTATTTAACCAGGAGCTTACTAGTAGAAACCAGGTGAAAGTAATCAGGAACAAAGCACAGTTCATCTGGGATAGCTGCGGTACAGATCTGGCCATCGCTTCTGTCTACGGTTCCATCTGCAGAGAATCTGCATAATGACTAATGGGCAGACCAACAGAGTGAAGACCTGAGCCTGACAGCTACTGGATGGCAGACGCTGGCATGGAGCAAGGCATAACAACAACAACAACAACAACAACATCTCTGCTGAAGCAGGCAGAGATTATATAGCAACCCAACACTCTTGATAGACAGAGCTTTGTGCTTCTGCTCGACCTCTTAGACGAGACGTTGACAGACACAACCGGCAATCTGAGCTGAAGAGCAGATTTAATCACAGGTTTCAACTGAAGGCAAAAAAACAACAACCGAATAAATGGGTTTAAAAAAACGTAACTTAAAGGAGCGCCACAGTCTTCTATTGGTGGACACAGGGAGCGGCCCAGAATAGCCACATTACTCTACTGGTGGAACTGGGAGCTGCCCAGTACCACCCCCGTCTCTGGCTGCTAGACTGGGCTTCTGGGTGGTGTTGATAACCAGGTGACTCCTAGAGACCGCCTCCTCCCTGAAGGCTCCCCAGGCCCTGAGAGCGCCGCGTCTCCCCTAGCCAGGAGAGGAGGCGCCATTGAGCCCCCGACAAACCTCTCCACCCTGGAGGGCCCAGAAGGCAGCCCAGGACCATTCAGGCTCCATTCATGTGTGGTTCAGCTACGTCACCCCTGCAGCTGGTACAGGCACCGCCTCCTAAAGACGCTGGCGGAAGATCTGAACACGCAGGTTCATGGGTTTTGGTAAAGGGTTGGCGTTTTCCCCCATCGGATGGAAACAGACAGACAGGAAGACAGACAGACAGGTAGAAATGTAGATGGACAGACAGACAGACAGGCAGACGGCAGAGCTTGTACCTTTTTCATGAAGGCGACGTCTTGTTTCGAGATCTTTTCTCTCTTGAACTTCAGAGCGGCCACGTTTGGGATGATTCACTGGAGGGTTCGAGGACAGGATGAGCAATGGTTGAATCACTACAGGACCACGTTAATTTACTACATGCGCAAAACCAGATTGAAGTGACGTAGGTAATATACACTAATATGTATTGTAAAATTAGATGGCCACACGTAGATTAATGTGTATATAAAGACATGTCTTTACAGACGCGCACACGCACACACCACACACACCACAACCCCGCCCCCGCCGCCTAAGACGGATGCCTAGCAACTGAGCGGTACCTGATGCCGCGCAGCTTGGCGCGGTTGTCGTGGCGATCGATGATGTTGTGCAGGATCTCCAGCACCAGCTGGCGCAGCTCGCTGTCCTCCATCAGGGAGATGGAGAAGAGGGGCTCCAGGAAGGGGGGGGGCAGCGCCGCCACCATGGTCTTGGACTTGAACCCGGAGGTCACCTGCAGTCCACACAAGACACCGAACCGTTGAACTCTGACCCCTCTGTCCTACCACCCTAAGCCAGTCACTAAGTCCATGTGTGTTATCCCACACCCCCCGAGCTGGTACTTATTCTATTCAGTGTTTGGCAGTAGTTTACATGTTGCTACAAATCCTAAGAGCCCTCAATCCCATTTACTACCTACCCCTTCAACAACTCAAAAAGGGGTACGAGGGATAAGGGGAAGGGGTAAGGGGGTAGACATGGGATTGGGCCCAAGTCTGTTCGAATACACATGACGTTAAAGCCTTGCAACTCTGCGGAGGAGTTGGAGGGGACTGATAGGACCGAAGGGAGGAGAACGAGGAAGGTGGATGCAGAGAGAGGGGAGAGGGGTTGGTTCAGGGAGGAGAGGATGACAGGGAGGAGAGAAGAGGCGGATATAAGAAAGGAGGATGAGCGAAGAGCAGGAAAGATGATTCAGTCAATCCCAGGAATGAAAAGTGAGTGTGTGTGTGATTGTGTGTGATTGTGTGAGAGTGTGTGATTGTGTGTGTGTGTGTGATTGTGAGTATGTGTGTGATTGTGTTTGTGAGTATGTGTGTGTGTGTGTGTGTGTGATTGTGAGTGTGTGTGTGTGTGTGTGTGTGTGTGTGTGTGTGTGTGTGTGTGTGTGTGTGTGTGTGTGCTGTGTGTGTGTGTGTGTATGTGTGTGTGTGTGCTTGTAGTGTGTGTAGTATATTGTCGAGTGGTGCTTGTGCTTGTGAGTGTGTGTGCTTGTGAGTGTGTGTGCTTGTGAGTGTGTGTGCTTGTGAGTGTGTGTGCTTGTGAGTGTGTGTGTGTGCGTGCGTGTGCGTTGTGCGATGTTGCGTGCGTGTTAGGCGGTGTGTGTGATGTGTGTGTGCGCGCCTGTAGCGTGCCATGTGTCGTTGTGCCCAGCTGTGTTTTTGGTCCAGTCTATTAGAGATTTTTAATATTCCGGTGGTCAATCTGTCTTTCAGAGTAAGAGCGTTGTACAGGAATATATTTTTTACCTCATGAAATCCAGCAGTATGTTTAATTTCAGTGTAAGTTTAGAGTTGGTTAAATATAAACGATGATGCATTAGTTAAGAGATCGTTAGGTTGAGTAATTAGGTTAGATATGGTTAAGTTAATGTCTCAGATTGGAGATGGTTAGTTTAGGTTTTAGGTTAGAGGTAGTTAAATTTAGTTATAATGTTAGAGATGGATAAGGGCCAGTGACGTTTAAGCATTGCGATGAGGTTAAAGGTTGTAGGCTGGTTCAACATCAGCAGTCAGGCTAGATGTGAGGCATCAGCCCGTAGAGATGTAAGTGGAAGATGATACCGCTGGGACCCCAGCGGTGCGACCCACACCACCCAGCGGCCGTGAGACACCACCTGCCCATCACTCTCCAGCGGGCCGCACATCAGGGGCCCGATTGCTCTGGTCTGCTGCGGCTAATGGGCCCGTCTGTGAGCCGACCCTGGCTGGGTGCGGGGGGGCGCCGGCAGGCAGCAATAAGGGATAACAGATTAGGATCTCCCTCACCATGATGAGGGAGCTGAGCAGCATGGTCTGGATCCGCTTGGTGCCCTGGTGTCTGGAGGAGGGAGGAGAGGGCTGATGAGAGAAGGGGCTGAGTTAGACGGGTAAGGGAGGGGAGAGAGAGAGAGGGGGCTGTTAGAGGGGAGGGAGGGGGCTGTTAGAGGGGAGGGAAGGGAGGAGAGAGGGGCTGTTAGAGGGGAGGGAGGGGGAGAGAGAGAGAGGGGTGTTAGAGAGGGGGGAGGGAGAGAGAGGAGAGAGGGGCTGTTAGAGGGAGGGGGAGGGAGAGAGAGAGGGGCTGTTAGAGGGAAGGGAGAGGGAGAGAGAGAGAGTGGCTGTTAGAGGGGAGGGGGGAGAGAGAGAGGGCTGTTAGAGGGGAGGGAGGGGGAGAGAGAGAGGCTGTTAGAGGGGAGGGAGGAGGAGAGAGAGAGGGGGGAGGAGACAGGAGAAGACAGAGGAGAGAAGAGGGGGAGAGAGAGAGGCTGTTAGAGGGGAGGGAGGAGGAGAGAGAGAGGGGGGAGGAGACAGGAGAAGACAGAGGAGAGAAGAGGGGAGAGGAGAGGAGAGACGCAGGGAGCAGGAGGAGAGAGGCGAGAGGCTGTTAGAGGGGAGGGACGAGGTAGAGAGAGAGAGGCTGTTAGAGGGGAGGGAGGAGGGAGAGAGGAGAGGAGAGACGCAGGAGGACAGAGGAGAGAGGAGAGGAGGACAGAGCACAGACATCGTGAGGAGGAGGAGCCAGGGGAGAGGAGAGAGGGGATATGAGATAAGTCGAGGAGAGGGGAAAGAGGCGAGGGAGACGAGACGAGTGGGAGAGGAGAGGAGGCCTGAAGAGCGTTCAGGTCATTTCCACACCTTTTCAGTCACCTGCAAATCAAATCAGAAACCACTTCTCCAGCGTGACAAAAGGCAGCCTGGTACGAAAGCTAGGCTCAGACCACCAAGGAGGGCACTTCCTCAGGATGATCCCGGTCCCTGATAACCCCAGACGGGCTGGAGGCAGCAGATTGCTTGGCCGAGGCGTGGAGCGGAACAACACACCAGACAACCACACAGTCTGAGTCACACACCCCCCCCCCCCCAAGCACGGGGCTTCTTAAAGGAGCGGTCCCCCCAAAAAAATGACGTCAGCAGAATCCCTTTAGACGATTATTTTGTACTGCATCATTTCTTTCATCTTTTAAAAAATGTATGTTTGCACATTTTTTTAAGCCACGGTTGTAAAATCTATTTTGAATGCCATTACTGTCCTGTTCTGTCTTCCCCCGACACCTGAATCCTGACCCGGGACCATAAGTAACATCCCGTCTCATCTCTCCCCAGTACTCTTAGCAGAGGGCTGCAGGCTCGGGAATCAAACAAACGGTCACGGACGCCTTTCCTTTGAGGTCTCTTGAATGTTGGGGTTTCATTTTAACCCAGGCCTTTCAACCCCAGAGCCTTCGGCCGAGAGATACCCTTATTGACAACACCCTCGTCTCTCATCAAAAAGGCTTTTAATGATGTAGGAAATCACGGCTGTGTTGAAGGAACCCGTGTCTACTACGGCTCTGCTCTGTGTTGAAGGAACCCGTGTCTACTACGGCTCTGCTCTGTGTTGAAGGAACCCGTCTCCACCATGGCTCTGCTCTGTGTTGAAGGAACCCGTCTCCACCATGGCTCTGCTCTGTGTTGAAGGAACCCGTCTCCACCATGGCTCTGCTCTGTGTTGAAGGAACCCGTCTCCACCAAGGCTCCGCTCTGTTGAAAGGAACCCCGTCCCACCATGGCTCTGCTCTGTGGTTGAAAGAACCCGTGTCTACCTGAATGGCTCTGCTCTGTGTTGAAGGAACCCGTCTCCACCATGGCTCTGCTCTGTGTTGAAGGAACCCGTCTCCACCATGGCTCTGCTCTGTGTTGAAGGAACCCGTCTCCACCATGGCTCTGCTCTGTGTTGAAGGAACCCGTCTCCACCATGGCTCTGCTCTGTGTTGAAGGAACCCGTCTCCACCATGGCTCTGCTCTGTGTTGAAGGAACCCGTCTCCACCATGGCTCTGCTCTGTGTTGAAGGAACCCGTCTCCACCATGGCTCTGCTGAACACTTTATTAATCTCTTTGCTGTATCCTGATCCACGTTCTAACGCGCTTCAGGAGATAAGGGGAACCGAAGGCGATGTCATCCTGTGATCAGCGATGGCGACGCATCGTCAGACACGACCAATGAGCCCACAAGACATGAACTGTGCACACACATACACACACACAGCTTGATGCCAACAATTTACTGTATCCCACTTTAAAAGGAGAAAATAACACACCACACACACACACACACCACCACACACACACACACACCACACACACACACACAACACACACACACAGAAAGAGCCGAGGGACATTATAAATATATATATATAATTAAATATATTTTAAAAAAATACATTGAATATTAAAAAATATATATAAATAAAATAAAGTAAAAATATATGTATATATACATGAAAATATATGTATATAAATAAAATATATAACAAATATATAATAAGATAAATATATAAAATATAAAAAGTGTAATATATATGACGCCGTGTGTGTTGTGTCAGTGCCTTCTGCGTGTTTAGGGTCAATGCTGTGTGTGTGTGTGTTAGTGCTGTGTGTGTGTGTGTTGTGTCAGTGCTGTGTCAGTGCTGTGTCAGTGCTGTGTCAGTGCTGTGTCAGTGCTGTGTCAGTGCTGTGTCAGTGCTGTGTCAGTGCTGTGTGTGTGTTGTGTCAGTGCTGTGTGTGTGTGTGTTGTGTCAGTGCTGTGTGTGTTGTGTCAGCGCTGTGTGTGTTGTCAGTGCTGTGTGTGTTGTGTCAGCGCTGTGTGTGTTGTGTCAGTGCTGTGTGTGTTGTGTCAGGCTGTTGTGTGTGTTTGTCAGTGCTGTGTGTGTTGTGTCAGTGCTGTTGTGTGCTGTGTCAGTGCTGTGTGTGTTGTGTCAGTGCTGTGTGTGTTGTGTCAGTGCTGTGGTGTGTGTGTGTCCAGTGCTGTGTGTGTTGTGTCAGTGCTGTGTGTGTTGTGTCAGCGCTGTGTGTGTTGTGTCAGTGCTGTGTGTGTTGTCAGTGCTGTGTGTGTTGTGTCAGTGCTGTGTGTGTTGTGTCAGTGCTGTGTGTGTTGTGTCAGTGCTGTGTGTGTTGTGTCAGTGCTGTGTGTGTTGTGTCAGTGCTGTGTGTGTTGTGTCAGTGCTGTGTGTGTTGTGTCAGTGCTGTGTGTGTTGTGTCAGTGCTGTGTGTGTTGTGTCAGTGCTGTGTGTGTTGTGTCAGTGCTGTGTGTGTTGTGTCAGTGCTGTGTGTGTTGTGTCAGTGCTGTGTGTGTTGTGTCAGTGCTGTGTGTGTTGTGTCAGTGCTGTGTGTGTTGTGTCAGTGCTGTGTGTGTTGTGTCAGTGCTTGTGTGGTTGTGTCAGTGCTGGTGTGTGTTGTGTCAGTGCTGTGTGTGTTTTTTGTCAGTGCTGTGTGTGTGTCAGTATTGTATGTGTCAGTGCTGTGTGTGTTGTGTCAGTGCTGTGTGTGTTGTGTCAGTGCTGTGTGTGTTGTGTCAGTGCTGTGTGTGTTGTGTCAGTGCTGTGTGTGTTGTGTCAGTGCTGTGTGTGTTGTGTCAGTGCTGTGTGTGTTGTGTCAGTGCTGTGAGTGTTGTGTCAGTGCTGTGAGTGTAGTCTCACCCTATCTTGACCGTGTCCATGGAGTGGCAGGGTGTCCCGTACACCGGGATCTTCCCCATGATGAACATCATCACCTCCGCACGCTGGTAGTCAGGGAGGTTACCGCCGAAGAACCCTGCACACACACACACACACACACACACACACACACACCACACACACAACACCACACAACACACACACACACACACACACACACACACACACACACACACACACACACACACACACACACACACACAGAACCGTGAAGGTGTGGCGTTATGCGTGAAAGTGTGGCGTTAAAGAACCATTTAAATAAAGGTTTGTGGTACCGATGGTCTGTATGATTGCGTCACAGAACCATTTAAATGAAGTTTGGTCATACCGATGTACTCGTTACCGAAGCGTTTAAATAAAGTTTTGTGGTACCGACGGTCTGTATCATGGCGTTACGGAACCGTTTAAATAAAGTTTGTTGTACCGATGGTCTGTATGGTGGTGTTACGGAACCGTTTCAATAAAGTTCTGTGGTACCGATGGTCTGAATGATGGCGTTCTGGACGATGCGCTCCTCGCTCTCCTTGGATCGCCCTGACGACACGCTGGCGGCCGACGCCCGGCGAGGCCCCTCCCCCAGCTCCAGGTCCACACTGATCCTCAGGTGCTTCAGCAGCGTGTTGAAGACCTCCAACACTGTGGGGCCTGGAGAACACACGCCGCATCAGTTAACACACACACAAGCCTGGAGAACACACACACCATCAGTAAACACACACTAGCCAGGAGAACACACACACAAGGGGGACCAAGGGGGACCAGGGGTCAATGGTCACGCTCTGGGAAACCCTAAGAGTTACTATGCTATCTGGCAAGCTAGCTACAGTCACATATCCAGCTAAAGGTGGGCGCTATGCTATCTAGCTAGCTACGGTCCATAAATAAACAGAGGTGGAAGCTATGCTATCTATCTATCAAGCTAGCTAGCTACAGTCAAATACTTAACCGGAGGTGGAAGCTATGCTATCTATTAAGCTAGCTACACTCACATACTTAACCAGAGGTGGGAGCTATGCTATCAAGCGAGCTAGCTACAGTCACATACGTAACCAGCGGTGGCAGCTATGCCTTCTAGCGAGCTAGCTACAGTCACATACATAACCAGAGGTGGGAGCTATGCTCTCTAGCTACAGTAACATCCCTAAATGGTGGAGGGCGCTATTATAACTAGCTACGGTCACATACCTAACCAGAGGAGGGAGCTATGCTATCTAGCTAGCTAGCTAGCTACGGTCACATACCCAGCCAGAGGTTGGGTGGAGTCTGCCATTCCGGTTCGAAGGCTTTTGGTCTTTTGAACTCTTGAGTCAAACCTGTCAAAAGTTTCTTTAATGGTCTGAAGGGTTTTAGGGGTTTTGAACAGCAGCACATATGGGGAGACTTTAGCTATTGTTCGTTACCCATTCACCTGACCCAGGCATCATGCAGTCTGTACGAAACAATACGTCTCTGACTGGCCGGAACAAATCAGAACCAGTTAAAGAACTGTTTGCAACCGGACCAGCGGTAGTGCTCTCCGGAACGAGTCGAGTGTCGTTTGTCACTCATAGAGAATGACAAATCCTTGGTGGGTGTTAATTGTCACACAACAACACATTAACACAAGGATGACAGCATCAGAGCAGACTGAATATGAAAGCCACTGGAGCCAGAGAGAGTAGGAGAGAGAGTGAGAGGGAGTGAGAGGGAGAGGGAGTGAGAGGGAGCGAGAGCTCGACAGACAGAGATAGAAAGAAGAAAGAGATGGAGAATTGCCTTGCCTATAGAGCTAGAGCAGTCAGAGTGACTTGTTATTATGTTGACTCTATAATAGACCTAGAGCGGTCCGAGTTTCTTGAAATTCATGAGGGCTCTATAGAGCTAGAGCGGCTAGAGTATATTAATGCAGGCTCTATAGAGCTAGAGTGGTCAGAGTGTATTAATGCAGGCTCTATAGAGCTAGAGCGGTCAGAGTGTATTAATGCAGGCTCTATAGAGCTAGAGCGGTCAGAGGTGTATTAATGCAGGCTCTATAGAGCTAGAGCGGTCAGAGTGTATTAATGCAGGCTCTATAGAGCTAGAGCGGTCAGAGTGTATTAATGCAGGCTCTATAGAGCTAGAGCGGTCAGGGTGTATTAATGCAGGCTCTATAGAGCTAGAGCGGTCAGGGTGTATTAATGCAGGCTCTATAGAGCTAGAGCGGTCAGAGTGTATTAATGCAGGCTCTATAGAGCTAGAGCGGTCAGGGTGTATTAATGCAGGCTCTATAGAGCTAGAGCGGTCAGAGTGTATTAATGCAGGCTCTATAGAGCTAGAGCGGACAGAGTGACGTACCAACAGAGCCCTTGGCGGCGATGGCGACGGTTTCCAGCAGCACTTGGACGATGCCGGCCCGGACCCGGGGCGTGTTGCGGCCGTGTGTGTCCAGGTGGTTCAGTACCTGCTGGATCACATGGTGGGAGTGCTGCGCCTAGGGGGAGCACATACGTTGAGACGCAGTTCAGGGTTCGATCCCCGAGGTCTGCAGGCTCTAGGCCACCTGTGTCTACAATAAGTCCCCTTGGATAAAGGCGTCTTGTGAATAGCATACAAAAGGTTGGTTTAGTGGCTATGGTGCCGACCGAGAGGTTGGGGGTTTGAGTCCCAATGTCTATAGTCTGACCCGAAATAAAATAATAATAAGGTAAAATAAATATATAATTATACAGTATAACGTTACATAGGAAATATGCTTCTATTGACCTTGCAAAAAAAGTTTGTGTATCACCAAACAACGAGTTCACACACACACACACACACACACACACACACACACACACACACACACACACACACACACACACACACACACACACACACACACACACACACACACACACACACACACACACACACACACACAGTGACTGGAGGCTGTGGGAGAGGGGGCGGGGCTTCACCTGGATGGAGTACATGATGATTCTGAAACAGGAAACGGCAAACTCGTTCGGGTCCCACAGGTGATGGTTGTCAAGGTGACTGCAGAGAAAAAGGACATGTCACTGTGTGCACTGGTCCAGACAAGTAGACTGTGTCTGTGTGCGAACTCCCCAGAGTGAGGGAGTGTGTGATTGTGTGTGAGATCCCCAGAGTGAGGGAGTGTGTGATTGTGTGTGAGATCGTGAGTGTGTGTGTGTGTGTGTGTGTGATTGTGAGTAAGATTGTGAGTGAGTAAGTGATTTGTGAGTCATTCAGTCGGTCGGTCAAATAGTGAGTGTGATTTTGAGTGAGTGAGTATGTGTGTGATTGTGAGTAAGTGAGTGAGTGAGTATTTGTTTGATTGTTGAGTGAGTAAACTCCCCAAAGTGAGTGAGTGAGTGAGTATGTGTGTGAGTGTGTGTGTGTGTATGTGTGTGAGTTAGTGTGTGAGATTGAGTGAGTGAGTATGTGATTGTGAGTGAGTGAACTCCCCAGAGGGGGTGTGTGTGTGTAGTGAACCTACACCAGGACCGGTCTCACTGCGTTGTTCATGTTTCCGTAGGCGGCGCGACCCAGCAGCTCCCTGAAGCAGCTCTCCGCCAGGACCACTGGGTCCTCCTGGTGGTCCGCGTCAGGGTCCTGACCCCCCACCGAGGGGGTGGCGGGGTGCCCCACCCTGGGGGAGGGGGAGAGAGAGACAGAGACAGAGAGAGAGATTGTGGAAGAGAGATGAAGCGCGAGAGATTAATCAGATAGCATCTTAATTTTCCTTTAATCTATTTTCCGTTGTTGGAATAATAATTGGTTCATGCATGTTTTACATTTTCAGCCCCAGATTTATTGGAAAGCACTTTCTCTTTGATCTACCATCAAAAAACATATGCCTAGCATAGCCTAGCATGGAGCTCTCTTCTCGTGTAGCCTAGCATCTAGCTCTCTTCGCGTCTAGCCAATTATGTAGCCCTCTACCTGTCTAGCCCAGCTTCTAGCTCTCAACCTGCCGAGCTTTCAGCTCTCCCCCTGCCTAGCTTTTAGCTTTTCACCTGCCAAGCCCATCATGTAGCTCCCCACCTGGCTAGCCTGCCTAACCCTGCATTGCATAGCTGTGTGCGGCGTGGAGGTGGAGATCATAACATTACATAACGCTGAATAACACTGAGAGCTAGTGTCTTTATGCCCTGGTGCCGAGCCCTTAATTATTAGTGCCGTTAAGCCGAGCGAAATTCAGACTCTCTGCGTCGTCTGCCGGATCATGACAGGATGCCTGCTGGGGGGCTTCAGTACGGCAGTCCTAACTCATCCAATAACCCGAGCGTTCTATTTATAGCCTGCTCACAGCGCTGTGAATGAACCCACAGACACAGCTGGAGCCATCTCAGCCCGTCTGACTGCCAGCGTTCTGCGTGAGAGGTTCAGCTGGTGGCGTTATGGTGGACGCACTCAACTGGTGACACTCTACTGGTGACACTCTACTGGTAAGATTCAGCTGGTAATGTTCTAGTGGTAGGATTCAGCTGTTAATATCCTAGTGGTAGGATTCAGCTGGTAATGTTCTAGTGGTAGGATTCAGCTGGTAATATTTAAGCGGTAGGATTCAGCCGGTAATATCCTAGTGGTAGGTATCAGCCGGTAATATTATAGTGTTAGGTTTCAGCTGGTAATAGTCTAGTGGAAATGTTCTGGGGAAGATTTTTAGTGGAAATATTCAGCTGGATACATTATTTTTGTGCCATTCTTGCGGAAATATTCTACAGGGTGGAAAATCTAATGGGAATTTGGCTGAATGTTTTTATGAATGAATTTACTTCTTGAAAAGAAATACAAGTACATAAATTCTTTACGCAAGTGGAATTTCTGTGCAAATCCAACATAACAAGACTGTTAAAGTTAAACCCTTCTGACTTCAAATAAAATAAACTATACACTGAACATCAACTTCGCTTCAACGTTAATTTTTTTTTCAACGTCAGCCACATAACTTGAAACATTACGATCAAAACGAGAACGCACTTCACGTCTAATAAAGCCCTAAACCCTTTTGTTAGAAATTCCCTCATCTCTAATGGACTCGAAGCATTCGCCAAGAATCCTTATCAGGGCGCCCACTTCAAAACACGGCCGTGGACGGGGAATGTCTTGAGAGCGCTGCTCTGAATCGACTCCATCTGCGGTGTGTGCGGCTTCACTTTCATCCATCCTCACTAGGCTGCTAGTTCTCCCAGACACCGTTCCTCACGGAGAAGTCTCCCTCGTCTGCGTGTTTTACGCCCTTTTCATCTCGCTGCGTCTGTCTGCCTGATACGCACTGATGGATTCACAGAGGAGGGCATCGTCTATTCTGTGTGATGTTGTCCTTTCCATTTTGGGTGAAATCTGTCTTGATGTTTTGAAGGCACGCAATGATGTAAAATAAACAAACAAGCAATAATTCCCCTCAAATATAATAATACTAAAGTAACATGCATTTTTTGAAAATGTAAGGAGTAGAAAGTACAGATTTTGTGTTCAAATGTAGGGAGTTGAAGATAAAAAGGTGTCAGGGTAAAGTACATATACCTGAAAACTATACTCAAGTTCGGTGACAACATATTTGTACTTTGTCACTTCTCACCTCTGCCTAAAGCCGAGGCAACATGGGTAACAGACATCAATGATCTCATGATGCTGCTTCATAAATCTTTTCAAACCCAAATTGGATGCCTTCCATAATGAATAATAACCCCAGTGAACTCAGAGCGGGACATGGAACCAGGGATTAGCTGGTGACACAGCAGCATTCCTGAATGTCCAAACATTGCCGCATATTGACAGCTTGGCTTTGACAGCACCTGGTGCGTTTCCATTTTAGGTTTATCGGACAAAACCGGACAACCGAATGTTGAATAGTTTCAGTTAATAAAAGGCTTGTTGTTCTAGCAGTGACATGCAGACGTCAGGGAGGAAGTGTATGTTATCCTCTCGGGGGGGGCTGGAGATGGACGGACGCCAGAGACCGGTTGGTTCTTTGGCTCAGACCCCCGCTGAGACCCCATCGATCAGGGCTAAGAAAAGATGCATCAGTCACAAACTGCTCTCCCTCGCTCTCCCTCTCTCTCTCACTCCCTCCCGCTCCATCACTCTCTCCCGCTCCATCACTCTCTCCCTCCCACTCTCTCCCTCCCTCTCACTCTCTCTCTCTCTCCCTCTCACTCTCCATCACTCCCTCCCTCTCACTCTCTCCTGGAAGTTGACCAGGAGCGTCTGAAACACCAAAGAGGATGTACCAGTCTTTTACTGGGGGATACTGGGAGCAGCCCAGTACAACCAGGCTCTACAACTGATGGCGTTTTCCGTTAGGCACTGCCAGGGTTAGGGCTTTGATTCCGACCTGGAGGGATCCTTGGGACAACAGGTAACCTAAAGTCAGATATCTCTTGTGTTGGGAGCAGGGGTTCCACTGGGAACACCACACAGACCAAAATGGCGCTCAGCACGGTGGGCCAGGTTGTCACATTGAGCGTTTAATTGCCTGCCGGTGGTCGTCATAGCGACAGACTGGCTCATTAAGCCTCCGAAACTGACCCTCGTTAGAACGACCCGTCCGTTAAGAGGGCAGGGGGGGGGGGGGGGTTGAATAACACGCTGCTGGTGGTGGTTTGTTTAACCGTTGATGTGAAGCTGGTCTCCACAGGAGAACAGCCCTGAAGAGGTTCATCTCAAAGACGTAGTCTACTGAAGAACACAGAACGGCAAGAAGGGAACATGAACCGTTCAGCCTTTTCTAAAAAAAAAGGGGGAAGGGGGTCTGGGAACCAGAAGGGCTGCCATTCCTCCTGCCTTGTGGATGATGACCGTGCAAGCTGGGAGAGCTTGGAGGCTGAGGAAGCTGAGGGTGGAGGCCGAGGAGGCTGAGGAAGCTGAGGGTTGGGGCTGAGGTTGGCGACTGAGGAGGCAGAGGGTGGAGTCTGAAGAAGCTGAGGGTGGAGGCTGAGGGTGGAGGTGGAGGAGACAGCGGGTGGAGGCTGAAGAAGCTGAGGGTGGAGGCCGAGGAGGCTGCGAAAGCTGAGGGTTGGGGCTGAGGTTGGCAGCTGAGGAGGCAGAGGGTGGAGTCTGAGGAGGCGGAAGGAAGCTGAGGGTGGAGGCGGAGGGTGGAGGCTGAGGAAGATGAGGGTGGAGGCGGAGGGTGGAGGCAGAGGAGGCTGAGGTTGGAGGAAGAGGGTGGAGGCTGAGGATAATGAGGAGGCAGAGGGTGGAGGCAGAGGGTGGAGGCAGAGTTCTAGGTACAGAGACAGGTTAGTCAGAGGGGGGGGCTGGGATGGGAGGGGATTTGGGGGTGGCTCTAAAAATAGATGTGTGTTGACATGGAAACTACTTGGAGGATAAGGTGGGGAGGGGGTGGGGTTGGAGGAGGAGCTAATAAAAGAATGAGGGATGATGGGAGGGGAGGAGAACGCAGAGGAAGAGGCGAGTCCTCAAAGAGAAGGGAAAGGAGGAGGAGAGGGAGGACAACAGAGAACAGCATCCACCCAGCACCCCCACCTCCCACCCTCCTCCGTTCCCCGGGGAGCAGGCAGCCCTCCTGGGGTGAGACACCAAGGTTGGGCGCCCCGTCTCAGGTGATCTAAGGGGATCTGGGGGGATCGAAGGGGGAGAACCAGACCGTGGCATAGAATCTGGGCGTGAGGAATGAGGTGCGGGCAAGATGAGAAATAAACTGACAAACAAACAAAGAAACCCAAAAAGAAAGAAAGCTACAGGACTGGGATTAGTGTGTGTGTGTGTGTGTGTGTGTGTGTGTGTGTGTGTGTGTGTGTGTGTGTGTGTGTGTGTGTGTGTGTGTGTGTGTGTGTGTGTGTGTGTGTGTGTGTGTGTGTGTGTGTTGTGTGTTGTGTGTGTGTGTGTGTGTGTGTATGTCACACAGACAGAGACGGAGTGAGACAGAGACAGAGACAGAAACAGAGAGGGATGAAGTGAGGAGAGAGGCAGACCGGGACAGACAAACAGAGACAGACAGACAGACAGACAGACAGACAGACAGACAGAGAGAGAGAGAGAGAGACAGATGTACCGAGAAAAAGGCTGTGACAGTGTGACGGCGGCTGAGGTTTATTCAAAAAAAGAAAGGATTAAAGATATATTCTGGGCTCCCGGCTGTGTTTGTGTTCGTGCATTTGCGCAAGCGTGCACGTGTGTGTATGCGTGTGTGCCTATTTGTTTGCTCGGCAACAGGAAGTTGGACCGTCGCCATGACAGCCACAGGAAGCGCCATCTGTCTGGCACACGCTCAGACGGGTCCTGAAGAGACGCTACACCAAGGCGTTAAGGTACGACCACGCTGACCGCAATACTCACATTAGAGGCTTAGAAAATCTGTGCGTGTAGCGCGTAGACAAGTTACACGCGCTAAAGCACGCGTTGGCTAAGCAAGCGTTGAGCTTGACCCGACGTCACTGGCAGAGAGGGGGGCTCCGCAGCTGATAGGGCTAGCAGGTCATCGAACATGGCCCCCATTCAAACGAAAATACCGCTGGAACCGGCCGTCATCCAGGCATAGTTCCTGGAGGAGGTGGTGAAACTCACCCAGCTGTGAGCGCCTACCGAGTATGTCATGCACCCAAACACAACGGCGTTTGGGTTCCTTAATCTCCTCGAACTCCCACAACAAATACAGCGCAGCGATGGTGGTGTTCTCAGCCATGTTTGTGGAGCCGCTCAATCAGGCCGCTCAATCATGTACGTTTGGAGCCGCTCAATCAGGCCGCTGCCTGCATAGGGGCTCTGGACAAGGCAGAGGGGACTGAGGCAGGGACCAGCAGACAGACGGACAGACAGGGGTGGAGGGGACTGAGGCAGGGACGAGCAGACAGACAGAGAGACAGGGGTGGAGGGGACTGAGGCAGGGACGAGCAGACAGACAGAGAGACAGGGGTGGAGGGGACTGAGGCAGGGACGAGCAGACAGACAGAGAGACAGGGGTGGAGGGGACTGAGGCAGGGACCAGCAGACAGACGGACAGACAGGGGTGGA
>OLKM01000399.1:50366-122460 GCA_900291075.1 Melanogrammus aeglefinus | reverse complement strand
GGACAGACAGGGTGGAGAGGGGACTGAGGCAGGGACGAGCAGAGACAGACAGAGAGACAGGGTTGGAGGGACTGAGGCAGGGACGAGCAGACAGACAGAGAGACAGGGGTGGAGGGGACTGAGGCAGGGACGAGCAGACAGACAGAGAGACAGGGGTGGAGGGGACTGAGGCAGGGACCAGCAGACAGACGGACAGACAGGGGTGGAGGGGACAGAGGCAGGGACGAGCAGACAGACGGACAGACAGGGGTGGAGGGGACAGAGGAAGGGACGAGCAGAGAGACAGACAAACGGAGGCAGAGGGGACAGTGACAAGCAGACAGACAGAGAGAAGGGGGCGTCGTATAGAGTTGCTACCGATACCAGTGTCGGAAATACCTGCGATACTGTAGTAACGGGTATCAGGGAGTATGCCAGTCTCCGATACCTTCACATGACGCTATTTTGCTAGACAGGCAGAGAGCGTCATAAACGCTCAGGGTTATGCTGCATTCGTTGCTTGAGGGCGAAAGTCGGAATGGGAAACGCGTCGTCTCCGACCTACGGCACGTGCGTTCCAGCTACCACGTTGGAAAAACATGGACGCTCACACTCAAGTTGAAGAACACAAGTATTATAATAATAATCGATTTTAAATGTAAATGATCTAGTCCTGGCAGTAAGCGAACCGACTGTGCATTGCCGTCATCGTCAGAGAACCCCTTCAATAAGAACAAGTGCTATTAGCAGTTACAATGCCAGGTGCTGTCTCAGTATATACACTCCATGTACGCTCTATATACACTCCATATCGGCCGACACTCAAGTTCATGACTCGGGTAAGGAAAAGGTGGCCCATGTGGGCTACCTGTCGAGGTCTTGGGCGTCCTGCATGTTGAACAGCATGGAGGGGATCAGCTTGTCCATGTGCTGCGGCTCCCAGATGATGGCCTGCAGCTCGTCGTTCACCGTCTTCCTCACCACGCCCTGCAGGCCTCTGATACCCGCCACCCGGATCCTACAGGCCGAGAGAGAGAGAGCGACAGGTTCAGTCTCCCTCACCACGCCCTTCAGGCCCCGTGTATCCCCGCCACCCAGATCCTACAGACTGACAGGTAGGTAGGTAGGGGGAGAGAGAGAGAGAGACAGAGACAGAGACAGAGACAGAGACAGAGAGAGACAGAGAGAGAGAGAGAGACTGGCCGAGAGAAAGACCGACAGAGAGAGACAGACAGACAGACAGACAGGTAGAGAGTGACAGACATGTAGAATGACAGCGAGGGACAGAGAGACAGACAGGTCGAGAGTGACAACCAGGTAAAGAGAGAGAGACAGGTAGAGAGACAGACAGACTGAGCGAGAGACAGACAGACTGAGAGAGAGACAGACAGGGAGAGAGAGACAGACCGACTGACGAAAAACCAATGTTCCATCCTTTCAGGAGCCAGATGCTCGTCCCTGCTCCATTACATCCAAACCAATAGCAGTTCATCTCCAAACTAATGAACTACTAATTAACTCATCAACTACAAACCACATGAATACAGGTAGCTCACGTCGTTAGCCCTGACCAATGAGGAGAGACGGAATGATCCCCCGAGGCCTGGCTGTGGTGTGGAGGGAGCGCATGTGCGTGCGTGTGCGTGTGTGCGTGTGTGCGTGTGCGTGCGTACCTTGAGCGCGTCTCAGGCTCCTCGTGCGTGGAGTGGCACATGGCGCTGAACTGGGACACGAAGAAGTCGTAGCGCCGGTGGTACGAGGGTGTGTCCTCCTCGATGTTGGCGAACTTCACAAACTGTGGGGACAAGAGAGACGGGCTCTGATTGGTGGGCCGGCCGACCTGCTTGGTATGCTAATGCTCTCTCGTAGTAGCGTCCTCCATCCCCAGACCCCAGTTAGCCTGGTGAGCTCTGTAAACCGGTCCAGAGGGCTTCTGTGGCCGTTTCACCGTGGTGGGATTAAAACTAAAATCCAACCAGGCAATTGGAATATGTTGCATTATGACATCATTTCCTGTCCTTTCCCTGCACCTCTGCATCGGAAGGCGGGGATTGAAATGTTTTCATGGAGCTCACACCAACTGGTTTGTGCGTCCGTCCGTCCGTCCGTCCGTGTCTCTGTGTGTCTGTGTGTCTGTGTGTGTGTGTGTGTGTGTGTGTGTGTGTGTGTGTGTGTGTGTGTGTGTGTGTGTGTGTGTGTGTGTGTGTGTGTGTGTGTGTGTGTGTGTGTGTGTGTGTGTGTGTGTGTGTGTGTGTGTGTGTGTGTGTCTGTGTGTGTGTGTGCAGAGCTGATAACCATTCGTCATGTTAATTCTGCCCACCCCCAGCATTCAGATTTAAACAGCCTTAACGGTCCGGGTTTTAATTAGCGCGGGCATAAAGCACCGGTGTCAAACGCTGAATGCAGCAGACACTCAGGGGAGACGCCCGCTAGCTAGCGGCGGCGGTGCTGGAAATAGACCTCGCCCCCCGCATCCCCCCCCTAATGGAAGCCCCAACAAAGGCCGCCCCGGCCCCCCAGTCCGGCTTTTGTCGTCCAACGGCGAGAAACGTTTAGCCTGCAAAGATTGTGGTTGTGGTCCCCTCCAAGCCCTCCTCTCACGGGGGTCACGGAGACGGGCACGCCAAACGGACGCGCTGGGCCACCGGTCGCCAAGCTATCGTCGTCCGTTGTAGCGTATTGCAGCAGCACTCGGCCCCCCTCATCAGCGTGACGGTGGAGATAGAGGAACAGTCCTAGCCCTCTCTTTCAATACCACCTTCTGCCTCTGCCCCCCCCCCTCTCTGTCTGTCTGTCTGTCTGTCTGTCCCCTCTCTGCCTCCCTCCAACCCTCTCTGTCTGTTCCCTCTCTCCCTCCCTCTCTACCTCTCTGTATGTCTGTTCCTTCTCTTCCTCCCTCTCTGTCTGTCCGTCTGTGCCCGTCAGGAGAGGGTAGAGGAGAGCCCGACAGGAGAGGGGAGAACCCGACAGGAGAGGGGAGAGGAGAACCCTTCAGCACGGCCTCCCCCGTTGAAGGTCCTGCCCGCTCCGGCATCAGAGGAAGAGAAGAATGGCGCGGGCCCAGATCAACGTCGGCTCACAGCCCGCCATCAGAGCGTTTTTGTGGGACCTCAACGTGACTTTGACCAAACAGAAGAGAGTGGACAAAGAGAAGCAGAGGAGATACATCCTGGCCCGCAGGACGGACCAGTCCAGACAAGATGGAGGACGGATTGTTTGAGCTCCGATCTAATCATGCAAATAAGGCCGAGTGGCGGGGAAATGGCCTTCATATGTCACAGATGCCTTCTAGCGACCAGGCTCAGTGTGTGTGGTTTCATTTCAACGTGACACAGACAGACACTGTGTGTGTGTGTGTGTGTGTGTGTGTGTGTGTGTGTGTGTGTGTGTGTGTGTGTGTGTGTGTGTGTGTGTGTGGTGTGTGTGTGTGTTGGTGTGTGTGTGTGTGTGGTGTGTGTGTGTGTGCCTGCCTTACATCACCGTGACACACACTATATGTTGCTAATAAATATGCCCACCTCCCTGGAGGCTTCTTTTTTTTTTTGAAAGCCCAATTAAAGGAGAGAGAGGTGTGTCATAGAGGAGTAGGAGACATTAGAGGAGGAATAGAGAGACATTAGAGGAGGAGTAGGAAACATTAGAGGAGGAGTAGGAAACATTAGAGGAGGAGTAGGAGACATTAGAGGAGGAGTAGGACACTATAGAGAAGGGACACATTAGAGGAGGAGGAGACATCAGGAAAAGGAGGTTAGGTCATAAAAATAAGCTAGTAGGATAGCACGCCAGCTAGCCACTGCTGCTAGCTGCTAGCCCCCATTCGCAAGGAACTCGACCTTCTCCAAGGACGGCCGACACCAGGAGGGGAGACCGCTTATCTGGACGGCCATCTTGTAAACAAACCAGCTGGAGCAAGGGAGGTGAAGACGTAGAGGCATCGCAGACGTGTGTGTATTCACCCCGAGACGGTAAACACTTTCTCGCGCCCGAGGGGTCGATCTCTGCCCCACGCGGCGGCAGGGGAGGAGCACCGCGGATCAAAGGAGGCGCCGAGGGGGGCGGCCGATCCACAGGCACCCTCACCTCACGACGACCACGCCAGCCAATCACAGAGGGGGACACCGCAGCGTGGGGGATCACACTCGAGGCTGTGACGTCGTAACTCACCTCTCCGTCTCGGATGCTTGATCGTTTGCGTCAGAGACTCGGTTCACAGGCGAGAAGAGTACGAGACGAGTAGGTAGTTTAGCTTCTTTCCAAATCATAGGCCGTTTAGACGTTATTTTCACTGTATACACATTACATACTCACATGTTGATAATGCAACATGTAAATGGCATTAACAACATGTTTCCCCTGGCTGGTTTCGCCCCGTGAAGACCCAGGTCGATCAGGACCACAGCCTCGCTGGGAGGAGCCCTTAATGCTCCTGTTTAGAGCGGACAACTCCAACTCATGAAGAACACTCCATTAACACAATGCACACAAAGACAAACACTATTCTGCACCAACACACACACACACACACACACACACTATGCTGGCCCAACACACGCACACGCACTCACACACCTTCTTCAGCCAGGCTGTAAACTCCTCCCAAAGTGAGGATAGGTCTGGGCTTAGAGATGGAGCTTCATTTAATTAGCACAGCTCCCAGCTAGCGGCAACAACACACTAATCCCCCACTGTCTCCCAAACCCATGAAGCACTTATCCACCTTCTCCACCACCTTCTACACCCTCCCAACCCCATGAAGCACTAATCCACCTTCTCCACCACCTTCTACACCCTCCCAAACCCATCAACCAGTATGTAATAGTATGCGGTATTATGCAGTATAGATAGAGGGAGGGGTACGCACTGAGTCGGTGTGTAGTAGTATGTAGCAGTATTGATATAGAGAGGGGTACGTACGGAGTTGGTGCCTAGGACCTGCAGGTCCGGCTCCCTGGACTCCAGCAGCTTTGCCACCATGTGGAGGAAGCTCTCCACGAAGGGCTTGATGCTCTGGGAGTGGCAAGCCATCAGCAGCTGGTCCAGGGCCTCCATGGCGATCACCACGTTCCTGGAGGACATAAACATGGGTAAGAGTGGACTGACTGTAGGCTGGCCTGTGTGGGCGAGGGACACTGACATTGAACAGGGGGAGACATCGCTAAGAGACATCTGAGCAAGCAAGCGATCTCTCTCTCTCTCCCCCTCTCTCCCTCTCTCCCTCCCTCCCTCTCTCTCTCTCTCTCTCTCTCTCCCTCTCCCCCCTAATTAATAAAACATCCATAATTTCTTGCCAGTATTGATTATGGATTCCCTGGAGTCAGTCCATTCAAGAGACGCCACTCCTCGTTTCTATCTTTGGGTTTTATTCCCGTCGTCCACCAGGCCTGGTCCGCCCCAACACCAGAAGTCTCCCCCAAAACAACAAGAGCCCCTTCAACCAGTCAGACTCCACGTCGTCCTGTACCGTGTTGGTGGTACTACGGCAGTACCGGGGTACTATGGGAGTACTACATGTACTGTAGGTACCATGTTAGTTCTCTGGTACTATGGTAGTTCTGTGGTACTATGTGTTTCAGAAAAACGTTCAGTAAACTATTTACTATGTTCGTACTGTGGTACTATGTGTTTCAGTATGTACTATGCGAGTACTGTAGGTACCATATTAGTACTGTGGTACTATGACAGTACTATGTGTTTTAGTCCTATGTTAGTACCGTGTGCAGGGTGGTACTATGCCAGTACCGTGTGTTTCAGTCCTATGTTAGTACCGTGTGCAGGGTGGTACTATGTCAGTACCGTGTGTTTCAGTCCTATGTTAGTACCGTGTGCAGGGTGGTACTATGTCAGTACCGTGTGTTTCAGTCCTATGTTAGTACCGTGTGCAGGGTGGTACTGTGTCAGTACCGTGTGTTTCAGTCCTATGTTAGTACCGTGTGCAGGGTGGTACTATGTCAGTACTGTGTGTTTCAGTCCTATGTTAGTACCGTGTGCAGGGTGGTACTATGTCAGTACCGTGTGTTTCAGTCCTATGTTAGTACCGTGTGCAGGGTGGCACTGTGTCAGTACCGTGTGTTTCAGTCCTATGTTAGTACCGTGTGCAGGGTGGCACTGTGTCAGGAGGGATCAGAGGTCAGCTCACCCGTAGCGGTGTCGGACCACGTCCCGGCTCAGCCTCTCGGCCAGGTAAGCCCCGATGCGGTCCAGCTTCTCCGGCGCCGAAACGGCGTAGAAGGTCAGCTTCTCCATGTCCGACTTACTCAACCCGTCCTGTTGGGGACACGTGGGTCAGAGGTCACCTCTCTGCGGCCTCCGCTTTGAGCTCTACCTGCCTCTCTCGCCGGTTCCATCTGCCTCCAACTCTCTCTGTTTCAATCTGCCTCCAGTTCTGTTTCTATCTGCCTCTAACTCCGTTTCTCCATCTTCCTCTAACTCTTTCCATCTCCCCTTTCCTTCCCCCTCTCTCTCTCTCCCTCTCTCTCTCTCCCCCTCCCTCGGCCTCTATCTGTCTAATTCTATCCCTGTATCTGCTCTCCCCATCTCCCCCTCCCACAGCCTCTCCCCCTCTCACAGCCTCTCTCCCTCCCTCAGCCTCTTTCTAATTCTATCGCTCCATCTGCTGCCCCTAAAAGTGTGTGCTTGTGTCGCTCCGTCTCTCTCCACATTTAGCTCTGTCTCTATGAGTGTCTCTGCCCCTCTCTCTCTGTAGCACTGTATCTTTGTCTCTCTCTCTCACTCCCTCTGCTCCTGTCTCCATCTCTCTCTCTCAGTATCCCCTGAAGTATTTGCCTTGCTGTCTCAGCCAACATATCTCCAGCTGTAACCTGTTTTTTTCCATCTTTGTCCATCTGTCTGTGACTCTCACTCTGCTCATCTTCTGTCATTCCCCATCCCTCTGTTTCTTTGTTTCTCTGTTATTGGCTCTCTGTCTCTCCATCTTCATGTCGCTCTCTCTCGCTCACTCCTAATTGTCAGCCTCTCTCTAACCATCTCCATCTCACTCCTAATGTCACCCTCTCTCTTACTGTCTCCATCTCACCCTCAATGTCACTCTCTCTCACTGTCTCCATCTCAATCCTAATATCACTCTTACGGTCATCTCAAACAAAATGTCACTCTCCTACTATCTGCATCTCACTCTTAATGTCACTCTCTTGCTGCCTCAATCTCACTCTTAATGTCACTATCGTACTACCTTCATCTCACTCTTCATGTCTCTCTCTTACTATCTGCATCTCACTCTTAATTAGGGTTGGGTATCGTTTGAAAATTTTCGATACCGATACCGAAACCGATACCTTTAATTCGATACGATACCTTCACGATACTTTTCCATCTTCTTAATGCCACTCTCTTTGCTGCCTCAATCTCACTCTTAATGTCACTATCGTACTACCTTCATCTCACTCTTCATGTCTCTCTCTTACTATCTGCATCTCACTCTTAATGTCACTCTCTTACTGCCTCCATCTCACCCTTAATGTCACTCCCCTACTGCATCTCACTCTTAATATCACTCTCTTACTATCTGCATCTCACTCTTAATGTCACCACCTACTTCGATCTACTCTTAATGGCACCTTCCGATCTCACCCACTCTTAATGTCACTCTCTTACTGCCTCCATCTCACTCTTAATGTCACTCTCCTACTGCATCTCACTCTTAATGTCACTCTCTTACTGCCTCCATCCCACTCCTAATGTCACTTTCTCTCTGACTATCCACCTCAATCTTTACGTCACTCTCTCTCTAACTGTCTGCAGTAGTGCCCACCGGTTGTTTGACACTGGCCCTTTCAACCAGGTCATATGTGATATTACTTTATTTTACTTGCTTCAAACAACTGAAGAATTAGCTCATTACTGAACATATCTTGACATCAACTTAATCCAACACACACACACTGCGTCCCATTAACTTGTGTGACTGTTCCTATTCCAGTTATTATAGCAGCGTGATGAATCCTGTTAATTAACTTTAGCTCTACTTCGATTTATTTCATCGGCCCACAATGTGCACATTATGAGGCTTGGTGCTGAATAATGCTCATGAAATCAGTTCTCCCCTTAAACACAGCGCCAAACAATCTTATTTCTCTCACACACACACACACACACACACACACACACACACACACACACACACACACACACACACACACACACACACACACACACACACACACACACACACACACACACACACACACACACACACACACACACAAACCAAGGACTTGGGTTCGGAAGCATTCAAAGTTCCAGGCATAACTTTAATACATACATTTAATTTTGGCCTCAAAAAGTAATTAGCATTTTCGATTTGATTACAGGCTCATTTAGGAATTCCGTTTGATTCCAAGGTAGGTTAACACAACCATTTCCGTCCTAGCAATATCTGATCCTGTTCACACAGTCAACTGCCCATCATTCTTTAAAACATATTCCCAATCAAAATAAAACCCTACTGTTTCTTAAAGATTTAAAGCCATCGAATACCGTGTTTCGGGGCAATCGAAACACACAATACCAAGAGACAAGCGCGGGTGTTTGAAAGCAGGGCTGACGTCTCGTTACAGGGGCCAGAGGGAGGAAGATGAAGCCATTTTGAGGCGCCCCCCCCCCCCCCAAGAGACAGAGCTCTGCTGAGCTCCAGACTGGTAATAATTAAATGGACAAGGTCAGGATCAGCCGAGCGGAACCGGGTCCCTCTCCACCTGCCGGCTGACAGCCAAGGACCCCCCCCCCCCTCCCACCAGAACCTCCCGCTGAGATCCACCAGACAGGTGCGTCAGTGTTGCCAGATTCGGCGGGAAAACTGGCCCAACCTGGCAACCCTGTCTGTAGCGCACTGCTCACACACCCACCTCCCTCAGGCACACACCTCCCTCAGGCACACACCTCCCTCAGGCACACACCTCCCTCACGCACACACCTCCCTCACGCACACACCTCCCTCACGCACACACACCTCAACACTGAGGGATGTGAGGGGGGGGGAGAGGAGACTCTTTGCTACGCTGCGCGACGCTAGCACTTAGCAAGGTCATTAGCGGAGGTTGTTTGGAAGGCTGACGGTACGTGGTTGTGTGTGTGTGTGTGTGGGGGGGGGGGGGGGGGGGGGGGGAGTTATGTGTTGTTAATGTGATGTCGATGTTAATGATCCGAGATCCCTCAGCTCGTTAAGGCTTCAGGGACCAGTATGACAGTCCAATTATCTTAACGCCACAGCTAACATCTCTCTCAATATATAAGTATATATATATATATATAATTATAAATATGCGTCACCACAACAACATCTTTGTGTGTATCTTGATACTGAAAATCCAATCATGGTTTTGTAGAATGAAGGTTTTGTCGCTCAGCACCATTGACAGCTCATTATAGAGCTGTTCACAAAAAGAAACGAACAAAAAGAATACGCTTGTTATGATTCTGATGTATGATTGAGCAGAATATTGCAACGCAAACTTTAACGGTTACGTGTAACCGTAAAGCATGTGTAGCATACTAGCATGTGTAGCATACTAGCATGTGTAGCATACTAGCATGAGTAGCATACTAGCATGAATAGCATACTAGCATGAGTAGCATACTAGCATGAGTAGCATACTAGCATGAGTAGCATACTAGCATGCGTATCATGATAATTATTGAAGTGATCGTCGCTTAGGAATATAAAAGACACACCTGCGCTTCTATACTCAAATACTGTTAGTTTTTACTGATAAAAGTATTTGGTATACAGTACATCACTCAAATCTTTTCTTCCATTTCGGGAAAAACAACGAAATACACCACATGGTGTGAATGAAAAGAGTGTGCCTTTCAACTCAAACATGCATAACTTTGGGCGTTGGATTGGTTCTGTGGATCAGGTCCTGGACTGTGACAGGACTGTGAAATGAACCACCCAGTCCCAGCCCACGACATGGTGCTACAAACAGACGCGGCTCTTAACAGGGGTTCACCCGTGTGGTTACTTACTTTGGGGTCTTCTGGGAAGATGTTGTCTACCAGGCGCTTGTACCGGGGCCTCAGGGGCCCGCAGCAGCCACATACTCCTGAAACAGACGGACACACACAGGTTATCAGGCAGGCTCCGCCCCGCTGTGCACATCCGGTAATAACCCAGCGCACCCGCAACACCAGCTGAGATGGGAAGGGCTCTTTGAGACATCCAAAGGATTAGATAACATTATCCGAGTTGCAGGTTCAAATCCGACTCCACACATGCTAGTTAACTACTTACTATCCATATGTCTTTCAGCAGGACACATAGGGGTTTAAGGTCGGGGGACTGTCGGCAACCCCAGGACTGGAAGGTGAATTCCCTGACCACCCTTCATGCTCAATGAACGTCTATCAATTATACCAAGGCCAGTTCACAAGCACAAGTTCTCTGCTCGGACAATCAATACTTCTTTCCCGTAGGATTCATATGTACATTTCATCTCATCTTCTAATTAGAAGAGTGTCTGTTTCCCATGCAGGCAGAGACAGTGAGTACTTGCGCTCAGTGCCTGCCTGCCTGCCTGCGTGCGTGCGTGCCTGCCTGCCTGCGTGCCTGCCTGCCTGCCTGCGTGCGTGTGTGTGTGTTAATGCTGTCAGTGTGCGTGCATTCATGCAGTCAGTGTGTGTGGGCGTGTGTGTACATATTGTCAGTGTGTGTGTGTTAGTAAATAAATGATGTCAGTGTGTACATGTGTGCTTTCGCATGTGCGTGCTCGTGTGTGTACGAATACATGCCGTCAGTGTGTGTGAATACATGCAGTCAGTGTGTGTGTTGGTACATACATGCTGTCAGAGTGTGCTTGTGTGTGTGCGTGCGTGTGCTAGTGTGTGTGTGAATACATGCCGTCAGTGTATGTTTGAGAACATGCGGTCAGTTTATGTGTGTATTGCGTACATGCTGACAGTGTGTGTATGTGTGTGTGGATGACCTCGCTGCAAGCGCTCCCACCCCCCCCCATTCCCAGCGGATCGGCCTGTCTTCCATGAGACTTTCATTCTGTTAGAGGAAGCAGCCAGCCAGGGTTAAAGGTCACCCAGGATCTCCGGCTGGCCGACAGAATCGATGGAGCCACGCTAGTTAGCTTAACACACTCTACTGTGGCCCCGAGACGGATGGACTGGTGCACAAGACCACAGAGAGACAGAGATATGGGCAGACAGACAGACGGACAGGCCGACCAACAGACAGTCAGGCAGAGACAGAGAGACAGGCAGGCAGGCGGACACATTCCATTAAACCCGACTATTCCCAACAAAAAAAAAAAAGCCCTTTTCCGATCCTCATCTCTATTGATTGAAGGAATAATTGCCAGAGTCAGTGCTCCAGCGATGACAGACTGATGAGACAGTCAAGGAGCAGGAACACTGGAGACATATGTTCCTTCTGCGTCTCAGGGACCCCAGATGGAGGTGATGCGTTGGCGCCGTAGCGTATCGCTCAGGCTGTTCCGATTCCCAGCCGGAATATGTACCCGGTTCGATTCCCATCGTCCACGGTTCAACTGTTTTTCCGATAGGAAAGCTCTTACGCTCCCTTCATGTTCCTCTCTCCCTCCCCTCCCTCCCCTCCTCTCCCCCCTCTCAGATATTAATAATATCATTAGGCGTGCTAACAGCAGTGCGGTCGAGGCGCTAACCTCTTCCCGCTTTTCGTCTCTCATTACAGCGGCCGCAATTACCTGGTGCCACGTTAAGCCCAGGGGCACCACGCCGGTAAAAGAGACCTGATTTATCCCTCCCCCTTAACGACCCATGACCGTATGGGGAGACGTTAGAGGGCGGCAGCCGCAGGACCGCCAACAGCCAATCACACGAGGGGACCGCCGCGGTATGGGGTGCACCACCATATATGGATAAAGGGCTGCTATTGGTCGATTGAGAGTGCCTCCGACGACCGCTTCAGAATAAAAGAGGCCCAGGTGTCAGAACCGCCAGCCCCGGGTTTAAAGACTTAATTAGCTTCAGCACGTCTGAACCTGAGTGGACGGGGAGATGGGGTGCACCTTCAGACAGGGATTAAGACAGAGAACGAGAGATAAAGAATAAGAACGAGAGAGAACGAGAACGAGAGAGAACCACAGAGAGAGAACGAGAGAGAGAACGTTAGAGAGACGAGAGAGAATGACAGAGGGAGAACGAAAGAGCACGACAGAGACCGAGAGAGAACAAGAGAGAGATAAGAGACAGATAGCAATCCGCCATCCATCATCTGGCCTTTTATCCTGGATTCCAGAGTCTTTTGCTAAATGGTACCATCGCCGCTCTCACGCGGCGCTCGTCACAATAGGTGGAGTCGGCTCTCTGGACGACCGCCACTACACATTCCGGGACAAGATAAGCAGACCTCGCACATCAAATGATGGTTCAAAATCCCCCCCAGCTTGGATTAAACTGCACAGGATCACCCATGCGTTATTATAAACCCAAGGTTCCCCCCCCCCCCCCCCCCTTATGCACTTATTGTATGTTGTACATCATGTGACTTAAAAATAGTACTTAGCACTGTGCAGCATCTCTGTTGTATACGGGAATGGGTTAACCCAGTGATTGTTAGTGGTTGGCACTTGGTTCCATGAACCTCCTTACTGTACCGACAGCGATATATTGTTGTTTCTCTTTCTTCTGACAATGTACTTATGCGGTAGACAACATCATCCAGCGCGGGTAATTCGCTAAACCCGCGTTTGATTTAACGAATGATCTGGGCTGGATGCTTGCTAGCCTTTAACGGGCCCAGAATCAGTAATGATCCCTGTTCCAGGATGTTTAAATATCCTTGTGAACTCCACCCCCTCCTCGCGATACAGACTCCCCTCTTGGGAGACCAGATAGCCATTACCCAAACAAGGGTTGCGTGACACGGGGGGGGAGATGCATGGCGGAGAACGTACATTAAAGAGGCATTAACTCCTACACGGGTGATTAAAATTGCATGGCGATGGCGGGATCAAAGCGCTGTGCTGTTGTGGCGCCACTGGGAGGGGGGGGTTCCAGGCCTTGATAAAGGGGAGATGTGTGGGAAGATTGAAAGAGACGCCGATGTTTGTGTGGGCCGTCGTGAGCCAGGCCCGAGACGTGCTCTGTGGCGCCGTTCGCCCGCGAAATTCTCTGTGGCGCCGGTCGAGTGGAGGAGAACGACAACATCCCGCTCAGCCGTCCGTTTCGGCCAATGTCGGCGTCCTGATCACGGCACACGGGAGACACGGGGATTCAACTGGAAAGCCGTGTTTGATCTGATGAATAAAATAATCCCCCAAAGTTCCACTTCCTGGTTTAGTTGCGTAATGCGAAAATCGCCGCTGGGAGTTGAAACAGAACGGAGGGAGCCATCTTGGCTGCCGAGCCATGCAGCTCTATCGAGACAGGGGGATTTGAATAAATACTGAAAGTACTGGATAACCCCGAAGCCCCACACCCCTCACGGACAAACGTGGGGCGCCCGCAAAGAAGTGTTCACTCAGCTGATCCAGGGCCATCAGAAGGCTGCTGAGATTCAGTGGAGAGGAGGAAGCATAAGTTATAAAGCTCTCCTTTTCTACCTCTGTGTCAGTCCCTCGCCCCTGAGCTTTGTTTTCTGGCTAGCCTCAAAGGTACCCCAACTGACTGATTGGGTGAAGGGTTCAGGTGATTAGGATGAGGTACTGGGAGGGAGGGAGTGAGGCAACTGGAAGAAGTGATTGGTCCCTCAAAAGGAGGCAGAAGAAATGGGTGAGGAAAATAAGAGTTATTTACTCATACACTTTTTAGAAGAGGCTTTTATCTTAAGCGGTTTACGGTGAATTAAATTATTTGAATCTGATTGGAATTTTAGAATGCTGTGGCGTTTGTGGTGTTAAGTGCATTGCAGTTCTCCGACCTGTTCAAGGAAAACCCTTAGAGGGCCCATATGGTTATGAGACTCGTGTACAAGTTTAGGAGAAGCCGTCGTGAATGTGGTCTCTCCGCAAGACAACAGCACTGAGAACGATGAGAGGAGATGCAGATGAGGATGAAGAGGTCAAGCCATTAGTGGGTAGTCGTGCCTCATAAATCTCCTTAATAACTCCTACTCCTCCTCCTTACACCTCCTCCACCTTCTTCCCCTCCTCCATGACAACAACAAGATGCTTTCATCGGCTTGATTACAGGAGAGTTGGACGCCATGAGATCAGAATGGGCTCAAAGAAAACTGGTATAGCATCCATCCTTTCTCCATCCATTATATCCTCTCTGGTCATCCATTCTTTCCATATCCCTTTTTCATCTGTGAATCTATTAGTAAAGATAACTACCGATGGGTATATTATTGGACAAAATAACACTATTTAAAGTCTCCAAACCCCACGACAAAAACAATTATTTTCTTTGTAATGACTTGCCATCATACTAATAATACAATCGGTTGAATGTTTGGAACACTGTCATTTGAAAAGGGGGGTGCGATTCCCTTCTTGCCCCTCTTTAAACCTCATGGCTGCAGTGACTCAGGGGGTCCCAGTGCAACAACCACTACCAGTATCCCTCAATCCTGACCGGGCAGATGTAGCGGCCGAGACGAGGCCTGGGCGGACAGCGTCGGGTATCAGACGGTCTGCACGGTAATCAGATGAGGCAGAGGACCAGGAAGTGACGGCATGGAAACAGGAACCACAATAGGGGGAACCATTTACCTATCCACTTCAGAGCAGGGAGTCGGGTTCCAGTCGGAACAAAGAGCCCGCAGGGTAACACGTGAACACAAAGGGTGGATCCCATAAGCCTGGTGCTGGCTGTCCACTCGATATTAGTGTGTTTATAAGGATCGGTTTGGGGTGTATATCTTCACAGAAGAAATGGCTTCCGAGTCTCTTTAAAGAAATAGACAAAGGATCCGTTGATATCACTTTGATGACTTACGATCCGCCACAATGTGCTCCCATAATTACGAGTGAAGGGTATAACACTGAAACAGAGGGGCTGAGGTGATAAACAGAATGACTATTCAGTGAATTTAGAAAGAAGACCATGATTCTCATGCAACAAAAATAGCAACGTCACTAGAGGTTTGAAGGAATCCAGACCGACATGAAGTTACTGATTAAAATTGATGGGAAACGTATATGAAGCATTTGAGACTGGAAGCTAACAGAACGTTTAATAACGGGATTGGCTTCAGATCAGTGATTCAACTATTGATGGCACAACAGGAGAGCAGAAGGCCCCAGAGAGATTAGGGCACTAAACGCCTTAATCAGAGCTCATATTCCCCAAAATCAAACTCCATTTGTGAGATAGTCGATGCGACAGTCAATTAGACTCACTGGAGATGAACTTGTGGAAGTGCATAGTGAGTAGGGGATGCTACAGGAAATCAATAGATTGTTTCGTAATGTGATCTTTTTAAATATAACAAAGAGACATTTTTATTTGTTAAATAGATTTTTAAAAGATTTCAATGCTCAAAGTAGAGCACAGTTTTTACACAATTTATCGGTTTATACGGCATTTCTTCTGTCGTTCTGACGAACCGGTTTACTCTCGATGAGACACGAGCCAGACACGTTATACTGCCACAAACCATTTGTCAATAATTCTAATCAAAACATATTGAACAATATTGAAAATCAGAATATTTTCCTCTATATAATATTGCCTTTAAATTAAACAGGATATCAAATCTCCCCCAGCTGGGACTAAACTGAACAGGATGTACATTTGTGTGAATTTAAACCCAAGGTGCCCAGATTTCACCTAGACTCTGCATAGCCTCCCCACTCAATATAATATTGCCGAAAATAAAACTTTTACTCCCTGCCCAGACTATTGATGAAGGTTGAAACCTCCTCCTCCTGTACCATGAGGAACACCAGGAAGGAGAAGGCAGGGGAGGACAGGGAGACCCAGAGCTCAGTGCTTAAGGGGGGTGGGGGGCGGGCTATGTTTGACCTACCGAAATGTACCAGACATCGGTTTGTGGACCCCCGGCCCCGGTAAGGGAAGGCTCTGTCGGCCTCAGCCCGCGGGACCTGCCGGTAGCGCCGCAACAAGCCCCTCCTCAGAGGCTCACAGCAGGAGGGCATGGCCACCCAGCAGCCCTACACAGGTGTTCCTTTGAGATTCAGCTCCTCACAAGTTTGGTTCTCCAAAGGTTTTCTGTTCAAAAAGTTTGGCTTTGAATATTTTCTTCAGCAAAGGCAATTTCACTGGTTGATGGTTGGTGTTGCATTAAAAAATGTCCTCAAGCTTTTCCAGGTGACGCCTCAGAACATCTCAGGGGTCCAGCCACCATCGATCCAAACAAACCCAGTAGAAGCTGAGATTGATTCCTTCACCAAATGACAGCTCGCAGCTCAGTTCTACAAACACCTGAGTGGCCACCAGAACCCAAGTGAAGGTAAACGCAACGATCACTGCATTTTAAAAGACCGGCCTTTCCCCTCAACACGTCTCTTCTAGAAGGTGTCACAGGTTATTCTAGAACGGTCAACGTTGTCAACGGAAACGGAACGCGACCAATCGGCTGCCGGCTGGGGCCCTTTCAGCCTGTCCACACCTGGGCACCCCACCCCATCACCCCCAGCACCAGCAGGTCTGCCAGGGGGAAGAGACACCGGCAGGTGCTTCGTCCGCGGGGTGTCTCCGGTTTCCTCGCCACGCTCTCCGCTTGCGGAGGAGTATCAGCCTCCGCGGATGAGCGGGGAGAGAGGTAAAACCAGGACTGGGCCGACTGTCAGTGGAGGCCGAACCCTCCCCTCTGAACCCCGTCACCCGGAATTTTCCTTTAACCAGTCCTCCTCCTGTGTCTTTGAAATGGATACCCATCCGTGACGTGGAGGAAGCCGGTGAAAGCCTTGAAGCATGACAGCACATCTCAATGGAGATATTGGCGGTGGCGACGACACATCATTCCTCGACATCCCGGCCCCCGTTTGTCAAACGAGAGAGAGGCGCGGTTGTCCTTGGAAAGTCCGTAGAGTGAATAATTCAGACCCGCCACACAATAGTATGTCATAAGAATCGTCTGCAATGGCCGCCCCGTGTTCGGGTCTGGGTCTGGTCGCTATTGGTTACAGGAACACTAGAACAGATCAGATCTGGGTCCGGTTGCTATTGGTTACAGTAGCCCTGGAAATGATGAGGTAATGGAAGCTAAACGATAGACACTTTCACTGCTTCAGATCGGCTGGGGACACCAATGGAGGTGAGGTTCTTTTGTGGTTCTGGACGGAGGGGGGGGGGGGGGGGGTCATCTCCTCATCAGGTCTGTACGATTCAACTCTTGTCGAATCAATTCTCATCTCCTCACTTGAGCCGGTGAGGAGCAGGAGGAGGAGGAGAAGTGACAGTGTCATGCAGGGGAGACGGGTTCAGCCTCTGCAAACCGTACGGCTGCAGCTGCTGCCGGTCATTCATCTAGCCTTAATCTAAGAGATTAGCCTACGCCTCGCCCGGAGTGTTTCTCTTTGCCCAGCGCATGAGTCATGACATCTTTCTCACACCACGGAGTCAGTGCCTGCAGACGAGCTCCCTGTCCCTCCAGCACACTTCTTCGTCTAGGGCAGGGATTCTGTATCATCGTCGGGCTCCAGGCTAGCTCTGTACTCAGACCCACGGACTGACACTGAAGTCACACTGTGGTTTTTAGTTTGCTTTGGTTCAACACCCAAAGGGAACGAGACAGAGAAGACCATTAACACGGCTGTGAGGGAAGGTCAGGCTCAATAATCAAATAACAAAGGCACCCGGAACATTACAATTACAGCCAAATAGTTTGCAACGGACATAGGGCGTTTTCTGTTCAAAGTGGACATGACGGATGAGATAATTACGAGAATTAATAATTAGGTTGATCAAAGAAAGGTTTGTTAATGCACTTCGCCCGACGGAGAGCCATGAACAGGGGAGGCAAAATGGGAGCGCCGTGTGTCTCAGGTGGTAGAGCGGGTTGTCTGGTGTCGAGGCGTCCCTGAGCAAGACGCCTCACCCTGATTGCTCCTGACGGGCTGGCTGTCTCTTTGCAAGGCTGACACCGCCGCACTGCAACGTCAGTGTGTGAATGTGTGTATGAATATTAGGCAATAATGTAGAGCGCTGGTTAGAAATGCGCTTTATAAATCCAGTCCATTTAAAACAAAACCCCCATCAGTCCTCTAAATAAGACGAGACACATCAGAGTAGGATACATTTCTCCCCATAAGACCACAGGTTGCATCAGGCAGAGTTTCCGAGTTACTCAGTTACTCTGTTGTTGTGCTCTCCTAGTGAGTCATGTTCCATCCCCGGGTTAAACGGGCTGGAAGGTGACGTCTGGCTGCTGCTGCCTCTCACCTTCAACGACCTTCATGCACCATCAGAGGGGGGGGGGGATCGTGACGGCCCACGTTTTCCCGCCTCTCTCCCCAGGCCTGTGATCTGCCCGTACGGTAGCCTATTTCCAACCCACCGGAGTCTGGGGTAGATTTATTTACAGCCTGTGCCCCTCTTTCCCTCGTCTGGGCTCTCAGTGGGCCACGATTAAAAGGAACCACCGGGTCTCTCGACGGAACCATTACGAGGCGAGTGTTGCCACGGCGACAGCTCGGTTCACCTTCCCCACAGCCCGGAGAAAAGACACAAAGTCATCCGGGGGGGTGGGGGGGTCGACTTTGTGTCTTTTCTCCCTGCCCACCCCTCCGGACGGCGGCTACTGGGAGTGCAGTGTCAGGGTTTACACGGAGAGCCTCTTCAGCGAGTACATTTACACGTTCTGCGGGTCCACTTGGGTCAAGGCCACTCCACAAAACCACTTGATCTCCGCTCCACGTCGGGGTGGCCACTGGAATTAGGCCACTTGTGTCGGCCCGTCTCAGCTTCGCCCCACTTCTTGAGACCGATCACAAACGATACGGTACCCTCCCGATCTCCCCCTCTGGGTTAGGCACTTGTGTTTAATGAATGTGGAGATTAGCTGGATTAGCCTTTGCTTGGGCAGTGATCGGGTCGCGGATGACCCTCAAATAAAACCAGACTGGGCCCTCTTTCCTTTCAGAAGTGTCAACCGATGACTTGCCTCCAGGGAGGTCTGTTTCCGTGCCACCCTTTTAGATAATGCAATAAATGTATAGGAGATTTATGGACCAGGGCAGCAGGCCTGGGTGCTCCGATATGTCTTTACGTATCCTTTTCTTTGTGTGTTAATGTTTGCTTGTGTGTATGTTTGCACACGTGTGTATATGTTTGCACACGTGTTTGCACACGTGTGTGCGCTGGTGTGTTTGCACACGTGTGTGTTAATGTTTGCACACCGTGTGTGTGTTAGTACACCGTGTGTGTGTTAGTGTGTGTGTGTTAGTGTGTGTCTGTGCTACCGTGTTAGTATTCACTTGATGTATCAACACCATCTGCTGTCGTCCATCACCAGCTCTGCGGCTGTCCCCCGCCTCCAGGCTACGCTAACACAGCTATGCATGGAGCAGGACCATAAGCCCATGCTAACACATACAGCATGCTAACACAAACACACACAAAAGGCCATAGCTCCATGCTAATTGAATGACTTAGCTAACTTCCTGCCATGCTAAGACACATACGCACACAAAATGCCATAGCTCCATGCTAATATAACAACTTCACTACCTAGTGTCATGCAAAGACACACCACACACACACACACACACACACACACACACACACACACACACACACACACACACACACACACACACACAACACCACACACACACACACACACACACACCACACACACACACACACACAAAATATCTACCATCTCCGTTCGGCTATGAAACTAAAGCAACCAAAATCAATCATTTGGATCCTATTAATTTTCCTAGAAGTTGGTACTGAGACAATGCCTTTGGAATATGATCAAGGGGAATATTGAGCTACAGCCCAGTCTTAGCTTGGCACACAGCTTTGTTTTGAACAAATGTACCTCTTGAAAAAGTCCCTATGTTTTTATTTGTCTGGGCCAGCCACCGTAGCAAAAGGTTAATAATCTGTGTGCGCTCCAGTTCTGAATCTTCATCGTCATCCATAATTCAGCAGCTTCCAGAGGACTTCTGATGGCATCGGAGGGGCGGAGGGCAGATCATCCATCTTGGCGCTAGTTCCGATCAACTTTTTCATCTGACTGAAACACCACGATGACCGCAGCAGATACCTAAAGCCGGCCCCGGCTCCTATGAATACTGATGAAGGGCATGGCCAAAGAACTATAAGGTAAAATTGTTGGTAGGGGTAAATTACCAAAGTGGTTAAAATCACCTTGCTAAAAGAAGTCATAACATAGTGGTTAAGTCACTGTGTAACAGTCATGTTGTAGTCGTAACATTGCGGTTGAATCAGTATGTAACAGTCATGTTGTAGTCGTAACATTGCGGTTGAATCACTATGTAACAGTCATGTTGTAGTCGTAACATTGCAGTTGAATCACTATGTAACATTCATGTTGTGTAGTTGCTAGGGTTTGCCAAGAGATGGGATGCCAAGTCACCCGTCTACTGGTTTCAGGCTGCTGCTCACATTTCCATCGAAATCATTTCAATTTGAATAATACCCAAGTGGATATTAGGATGGGACTCAAGCAGCAGTCTGCGCTCAGATGGATTGATATCAGATTATTACTCCAGAGGAGTTGAAGGGAAGAGGTAAAAAGTCAGTGTCTTCATCAAATAAACGAGCCGATGCTGCGATATCAGGAGCGAGCGCTCAGAGGAGGTTTGCAGTACGTAATGTCATCCCCCCTGTCATCATGTGTTGTTATTTCCTGAACCGTTCGCCCAACCTTTCAGACACTTTCTATTCAATAAAAACGAAACGATTAAAAATAACACACCTCAGACCCACTGACAAAACGCTGCTGTGAATCAGGTCATGGTATGGGTTCATAATCAATAGTGTCGGCTTTGGTGCCGCTCAGAGGAGCCCAGGCAGGGCTCCTCTCCCCTGTTGGATCCTGGTGCCTGCTGTCTGAGTTCCACCTGGGTGGGGTTACTCTTTCCCAGAATAGAGATCCATTGAAGTTTGGACGAGGCCATTTGTCCTGTGGTCTTGACAACCAGTGATAAACATGGCTGACAGGTTGACAAACCACTTGCTTGTGAGACGCTGACAAGGACGCACTTTTGTGTGGTATCAGATATGACAGGTGAATCGCTTTGCATCAGCAGGGGGCTGAGATAAGATAGACCAGACGGGGTATGGGTTGTAATCCCAGTGGGGAGGGTCACCAACACCGCAGGGAGGAAGGGGTCAATGCCCACCAGAGATTAAGGGTACACACCCCATCAGGGAGAACATCCATCACATACCTACCAAACAAACATACTATACCTGCCACACGCACACGCACACGCACACACACACCAAATGAGGCAAATCGATGGAGAACATGAGACAAGGTCTGTAAGCATCGACCATTGAGCTCACAGGGGGTATGATCATGTGACATGGATAGTGTATATTATCCAACATAGGATTGATCTACTGTTACAGGAGGAGAGACAGGTGAAATAAAGGGGACATTATCATCATAAACATGTCATGATTGGGTTGAGCCACTAGGGGCGCTGTTGGCCAAGATCCACCAACATCTGCAGTAAGACCTCTGATGGGGCACACCTTGACGGCCTGTTTAGGGGTGTATGGTATAAACTAGGGCTGGGTAAAAATATCAATTCATCATGCACTGCAATTTATTTTTTTCTCGATTCAATTTCTTAGAATTTTTTTGAAATCGATTATTTCCATAAAAAAAACAAAAAAAAAAAACATACTCAGTCATTGTAATCTAGAAGCGAGTATGCCTCAATGTACATGCCCTTTTACATTTGTCCAGGTTATGAATATTACTTTTATGCTGCAAGTTTAGCTCAGAAACAATACTATACAATGGTGTATTCCCTTTTTGCTAGTTAAAGCAAATGTTAAAGCAAAAGTAAAAAACGAAATGGTTAATTCTAAATAATATTTAGGTATTTTTGTCATCTGCATGTATTATTGAATCGATATCGAAGCAATTGGATCAATATCGAATCGAAATCTGAATCGAATGAAGACCTAAAGAATCTAATTGAAAGGTACCTGGCAATACCCAGCCCTAGTATAAACGGTGTGGAAAGTACGCTGGTGTGAATTTGCGCCACGGTATGGATTTAGATGTTACCGTGAGACTGGTGTGACCGGTAGACAGTGTTGTGTGTAACGCCTGACAAGTACCAAGTTAATAAAGTAACGCAACTTCATGTAAAAAGTGAAGTTACGCGCAACTGCTGAAAAAATTGTAACAAAACTTAGTTCCTTCGGAATTCGGCGCAACGTTACTTTTCCCAGGGACAGATAGACAGTGATGCTGCCTTCTCAGGCATTGTGCTATTGAGAAAGCTCGCAGGCATGCTTGCGCCAGTCCCCTCACAAGCTCTCATTCCACACCGTACGAGACAAGAAACTGGTAGCGTGAAGCTGTCTCTGCATCTCTCCACAGACATTGCTTGCCGCAGCGCATTTCCAAACCTCAGCGTCCTAACGCAACCAAAAAAAAAAAAGCCAACGTTGGAACGAGACAACAACCGATAACAAAATGTCGATAGAAAGGGCTTTAAAAAGATGGTCCAAAACCACTAGATCCCAGTACGCGTTAACCTGCCACACATACCTTCAGTCCAAATTGAATTGCCCGAAACGCAGACGCGTAAGGTCACCGCAAAAGCAATGCAGAAAGAAATCCTATACTCGATAAATCCATTAAGTGTTTTTTAGAGATGGAAGTAACTTGAGAAAAGATTTTGTAATTGTTTATCTTGCAGCTTTACTAGCCCTACCAGCTATTTAAACCTTCACTAAGCACTTACAAGCTGTATATAAAAAATACCTATTCGTTTTACCGTGATATACTACCAATGCACCAACATGCTATGCCGTAAATCACTTACATTTTAGTCCATACCATACAGCCCAAGGCCTGTCCATCCAATTCGCCTTCCGTACTCCATTAACAATGCACTTACCACACAGGCAGAGGTCAATCCAATCCATGATTAATCACCTTCTAATGCTCCATTATCGTCACTCGGCACCTGAAAAAGCATGACTGAGATAGAGGTCATTACTGCAAAACTCACACAGGCGCAACACGCACAAGGAGCTGCAGTAAGCTTCTACACACGGCTATAATGCGTGACACACAACACACGCTAACAAGGCCACAACACGCCACACACAACGCACACCCATTACCCACACCACACCACACACAACAGCACACACCACACAACCACACCCACACCACACACATCACACCACAATGATGTCGAGCACCCTACCCACCTACATTACACAGCTGGGCTACACACACCACACCAAACAAACTACAACGTACACCTTTGCCTTGCTTGCAATGGGAAATGAACAGAGCACAGATGCACGTATGACGTATGACAATCCTCAGTTACAGGTGTGCGTGCCCCCATTAGGACTCGGAGGCGAGATCTTCTTCTTCTCCGATACAGAGCACGGCTGAGCGAGGGGGGGACGGGGACCGGTACCCAGCGACAGTACAACCTTTGTCCAATTGCTTTCCATTATAAATACATCAAGAAAGCAAAGCAAATCGAGTTATACTGGATTTCTATGTGAATCTGTCTCCAAGTGCATAGGGAACAGAATGTTTCAATGTTTCAATTCAAACTGAAATTTGACTGTGGTGAAAATAGATCCATCTTCAGAACAACATGTTCCTTTCCACCACGTCTGACTCACATCCCTCCACTCCCAAATAGCAGGCGTGACAGACTGGGTGAGTAGCTCCTGCTGACATATATTTTCCCAGCATCCATCTATAGGGGGGGGGGGGGTTCTGTGAGGGGCAGAAGGCTTTTAACTTGAAATGACATCATTTCATAACAGGCATAGATAACTCCAGGGCTGGGACTGCGCTGTATAAAAATGTCACATTAAAAGTCCACCAATTAGCTGGATTTCCAGGAAAAGAAGTGCCCGAGGTTACGGTGCAGGCTAGCCAAGCAGCAGTCCCAGAGGAGGCGAGCAGGGTGAGGCTACCATCGCTGCCAGGCGGTGGCGCTTTAAGAGTGATGGGGCTAGAAGAGGCTGTTTAATATATTACCCTAGGTGGTCTCCACCGGCCACAACTCACCTGGTATCCCACTTAGAGGCCTCTGATGTTTGAGGTTTTGCAGCTGTCGGGATAATCGGGCGTTAGCATTAGTAAGCGCTAGCGATGACACCGCTTGACGTCAGATTGGGCATCATAGAGGATCCAAAACATAATATTAGCATTCTGTAATACCACTGCTAACCGTCTGGAGATTAAGACTTTGCTTATTCTTTTAGTGTGCTAGAGAAACTAGTTCACAATGACGATTCAATTCTAACTCAAAACTCTCCTACTGAGCAACAACTGGGTCTTACTGGAGCTTTTTGCCCGTTCATCCTACCCACCACTTGGAGGGTTTGTCCTCAATTGGATTAAGGGAGTTTCCTCCCTTGGATTAAGGGTGTTCCCTTGGACACCCTTAATCTCTCCTGGGAGGCCCTCTGAGACGGAGATTATGGCGATATTTGAAGAAACTAACCTTAGAATTCCAAAACATAACGTTAAACAGATTCCTGCTACAATCCAGAGGATTTCATGCCAGGTATCACATTACTACTAATTATACCATTTGATTAGATTAATCATTCAGCAGCCCTAATTAAAACAGCATATTTTGTGATCTCCTGGGCCCAGTTTTCAAAAGTAATCCAGTGGGATTTCAGATCACGGTTCGGACCAAATCTTGGAAATGGGTTTTTCAACGCAAAAGTGGGATTCCGAACTGAGATCAGATCATATAACCCTATCATACATTTGATCTGGATCACCCTGCCCTTTGTGTTTTTCAAAACTTTTACCTCGGATTGGGCATCTATTTGATCCAAAAAAAAAGAATTATCCTGATCCCATCGGATAGGTGGTTGGTTATCCTGAAAAAGGGGAGAAGGTATAGGTCATTCATAAAGGACGTCTGAAGAGCCTTCCTCTTTATCCATTTATGCATGTTTGATTTGTACTGGCATGGCGATGAAAGCGGCAGGGAGAGTGGGTTGTTAGAGAGAGAATGCCATGTAGCCTAGGACCAGCAGGTGGGAGTCAAACCCGTGTCCTACTGCCTACGTGGTCAGGGATCTAGCGGTTGGCCAAGTTGGCCTGCGAACCCTGTGTATGGCAGCCGGGCTTTCTGGCCCTCTCCTGATACATCGCAGCATTTCCTTACTCTCTTTACCCACTCCATCACTGGGAGCTAGCCTGGCGTGGCCATACGAACTGCAAACTGCAATTAGTCTGGAACCTCCGTGTTCTTTTTCGATTCCCAAAGGACGTCACCAACAGGCGCAGGCCAAAACGCCTCTGGACGCTACTGTATAGGCCCTCAACCAATCACAGCAACAAACCGGTTTTACATCAGTGGCAGCCATCTTTGTTGTTGTTGAAAAAAACCTCTCCAGCACTTCTCTGCGCCATCACCTAGGAAGTACTTATCCCGCCTCGTACTAGATGAACGGTTGTGATTGGTCGGTCTATCTTGTAGCGGGGAGAGATCTGTTTGAATGGGAAGAGGGGGGGCAGACCTTATATGCAGAGCAAATTAAACTTGAGCTTGCGAGATTAGTCTGGTTCCAAGGCTTACTGGGAGCACTCTTCTCCATGTCAAAAATAGCATCTGTTTAATAAATATTAAAATTGGAAATCCATATTTCTTGATTAGGGATGTAACCGGTGTAACATAAACCCTGATAAAAGTTGTCAATAACAATAACCGTTTATTTCAAATAAAATCATTATCTCGGTGGATAACCGTGAAAACCGTGAGCTTAAATCCTTCCCAGCGCTCATTCCGAGTCTCCTGAAGTTGCCACGCAGACGCACTGTGTAGCCTACAACATTAATGTTTTTAAGTTTCTCAAAGTTCGAATCATGGTGGAAGGAGGAGACGTGAGACAGACTATTCGACGATCGTTGATCATCTCTACCTTCTAAGAGGTCTAAGTCTGAAGTATGGGCAAATTTTTTGATAATACCGAAAACCGTGATCATTTTGGTCATAATAAACGTGAGGTTAAATTTTCATACCGTTACATCCCTATTCTTGATGCATGTTGACACTTTTGTGTCGAGGCTAAGTCCCCGTTGTGGTTTTGCGCATACACCCCATCACCACATCCTGTTTGCTTCATGCTCTTCTGCATCTTCAGACCCCCGGTTGACATCAAAGCAGAGGTGTTCCGATAAAAAAAATGTCCTTCCAGATACCGATTCTGATTCCTGAACTTCAGTAATCGGCCGATAGAGTATATACCAATACGGCATCTAGCATTGTAACTACTAATGACACTTGATCTTATTGAAGGGTTCTCTCACGATGACAGCAATGTATAGTCGGTAAGTCATGTGAAGGTAAAGGATCAGTGCCTAGACTTGCTTGCTCGCCGATACCCGATACTGCATTTTAGGCAGTATCGGAGTAATTTCCGATAGTAGTATCGGTACAACTAGTTCGCAGTAGAGAGAAGAACAGACAGAGATGTAAGGCACAACCACCATCTTCTTGGCAAAGGGGACGGTTACAAAGAAGCCTTGTGCGTGGCTCTCCGTCGGAGAACAGAAGGCCTCCTCCACCGGGACGCCAGCAGACCGTCGTCCATCCCTCAGCCCGGCCGAGAGGACAGGCAGGGGGTGTACAGCGAGCAGGGGGAGGGGGGGGCGGGCGGCTCCGCCATATGGTTGTGTTTATGGGATGTCAGCTGGGGTAAGACATGCTGAAACATCCATCTGCTGTCCATGGAGCAGACAGCAGCGCCGCTGGCTTCATGCCCGTCTCCAGAAGACAATACTGTTGCTTCCTCCAGAACCTCCCCCTGATAAGGGCTGTCCACCGGCCTGTGACAAGCACATCTCATTTGAATACTGCATTCCAAAAAGGGACGGAGATTCGAATATATTTGAATATTTATGTTGAATATACATAAAATAAATAAATTGCTTGAAATGCGTCATTGATGTAGCCCGACAGAGCCGGCACCGGCAGAGCAATTCGCAAATGCGTGCAAGTCTGGGACCTCTCGGTTCATTTTCGATTTTCAAGGTTTGTTATCAACACCATTGGAGTGACCTTCAACCAATCAGAGCAGTGGAACGTGTGACATCAACGACAGCCAACTTGGTTGACAAAGAACCCTCAAGAAAATTCAGCCAAATGAATGAAGAAAGACTGGAAATAATGCGAGTTATTTAAACATGATTCAGGTTCTTGTGGGGGAGGGCAGAAAGTCAAGTCGCAGGTCCAGATTTTCATGATTGATTCTTCCACCCTCAAGTCTTAAGTACATTTTTGGTCAATTTTTGCAATTTCCATGTTAATTTATCTTTTTTATTGAAACAATATTCTAATATAGAATGTAAATTTGACCGTACTCATCATGACACCCCCCCACCACCCCCCTCTGCCCTGGGAGGGTGCTCCGGTTCATCTATGGGACGTCACGAGACACACCTCACGGCCATCTTGGTTCAATCCCAGGCAGTCTAAATATATGTTCCAACACTATTTCAACAGGGATCATATTTAAACTTCAAATGTCGGTTTAATCTCGTGACTGCGACGTTACCGAAACCAGAGCTACCCGTGAACACACAACAAGAGCAGCAGCCATCTACTCTGACCCCGCTGCCAGCCGCTGAATTAGAGCAATAGAGCAGCGACATCATCCAGACGCGTTCATTAATTCTCCAGCTTAACGATCGGAGCGGGAACAAGGCGCTGGAGGTGAGATGGGCTCCTCTCCCATTGGTCCCGTTGGTCGAATAAGCGTCAGGGATCAGAGGAGTCGAGCAAGGATTTGATGGGTGACGTAAAGGGGTCAGGGGGGGTAGGACTCCGAGGCCAAAGGGCTCGATCCCCTGATGTCCGCGGCCCAAATCAATAGTAAATAGTGAAGGCCTTGAAAACTTTTAGGATTTGTCATCAATAGAGTCCTCGACCAATCGTTAAGCACCTTGGAGGACCGGCCCCTAGGGTCACATCAGGTCAGGGGTCGTTCAAAGTTAACCTGACAGCACAGCCTCAAACTAACAACCTCTCCACCGAGTCCTGGCATGCTCTGTCCAAGGTCCTTGGAGCCAGGAGACACAACAGACCTCTCCCTGTTCCGCATCTCTCTAGTCCGCATCAAAATATTCACAGACAATTATAAAACACCCAGCCAACACGGCATAACCCATGTCTGCTATCATTGTTACAACGTTTCTGTCTTATTCATATCTATGGTTGCATTTCTGCCTTTGAATGACAGGTGGAGCCACACACGTGTGTGTGTGTCTTGCCTTTGTGTATCTTGTCTATGTGTGTGTATCTTGTCTGTGTGTGCGTCTCCTCTATTTGTGTGCCTGTATCCTGTCTATTCGTGTGTCTCGTCTGTGTGTTTGTATCATGGCTATTTGTGTATCTTGTCTATCTGTGTGTGTCTATGATGTGTATTCCCCAGCATGCTGCAGTTAAAGGGGGTGCGGAACTAATTGAGCATGAATGACAACAGACGACCTCTGATGCTGCGGAACACAGCTGTCAATCACTCATCTGTTCCTGCACAGCTGTGTGGGTGCGTGAGTGCGTGCATACGTGCGTGCGTGTATTATGGGAACAAAGCAGCAAAAAGCTAAAATCTGTCATAACGTAACGTTACGTCACTATAGAGGGAAACGTCAATCAGGTGAAGCTCGATGCGGATTGGCTTCGGAGGATTAATAGGGGCAGGGCTAAACTAAGGTAATAAATCTGAGCTGGGGCACGCGAGCATTCCATCACTACTGCCACCACCAGACCCCCGGCGTGTCATTGGTCATTAGGCAGGTCCGTCAGATGGAAACATCCGTATGATTGGAGAGCGGGGACGAGTGGGCTGGCTCCTTCACACAGAGGGCAGATCGATAGTCCTGCTGCAGTTCTTCACAACCTGGAGTACATTATAGTCTCTCGCCCGCTCCCCCTCTCTCTGTGCGTGTCGCTCTCTCTCCACAAGCACACACACACACACGTGAGTACAGACACACACACACACACACACACACACACACACACACACAAGTGGAAAAAGATGCACTCTACCAGACTCGTAGCTTTCTGGGTCCATCTTGTTGGGGAGGTGATGTAAAGGACCCACTGTCTTCTGCTGTCTCTCATCCACTGCAACTCAATCTGTCTGTCTCTCTCTCTCTCTCTCTCTCTCTCTCTCTCTCTCCGTTCCATCCTCTCTAAAACACCAACTGCACATCGGTATCCCTTTCTCTCGTTGTTGCCCCCCCCCCCCCCCCTCTCTCTCTCTCTCTCTCTCTGAGAGGGAGAGGGGGGGAGAGAGAGAGAGAGAAAAAGTGACCGCAGCATCCTAAAGGGCAACCAGCTACAGCTAACGCTAAAGCCATTCCTGAATTTGCACCAGCAGGTGCACGTGCTAGCATGGAGCATGTAAACAAACTAGTTTGAAAGCACGTACATGGACTAGCTCAAAGCCGCCCTTGCATGTACGCAGGGTAGCATGTCAACTGCCTTCCAGTGACACACACACTAGCATGTACGCACACTAGCTCAAATACACGCCAGCTCATAGGCACCTTAGGCTGTATGCGCACTTGCTCGTACGGCACGCTAGCTCATAAAGAAATGATAGCAGAGTGCTTTTTGTGTGTTGGTTTGGTAACAGTGCGTCATGGGCAGTGATCTGCAGGTGTTTTAATCATCCTGATTACAGAGTAATCACAGGCAGCTGAAACAATGAAGACGAGTTTTACAGTCGGTTTAGTATCCTGTGTGTGTGTGTGTGTGTGTGTGTGTGTGTGTGTGTGTGTGTGTGTGTGTGTGTGTGTGTGTGTGTGTGTGTGTGTGTGTGTGTGTGTGTGTGTGTGTGTGTGTGTGTGTGTGTGTGTGTGTGTGTGGCTGCTTCATCCTCCTGGTGGCCAGACAGACACTATTGTTAGAAATTATGCGGTTTCAAGGTCGTCGCACCAAATCTCTCGTGCACGTACACACACACAACACACACACACACACACACACACACACACACACACACACACACACACACACACACACACACACACACACACACACACACACACACACACACACACACACACACACACACACACACACACACACACACACACGGGCAATATGCTGATGGTGACTGTTGATTACACAATGTTCACACACACAAAGAGGTGATGATGAAGCAATGAAAACACACATTATTTATATATTGTAATAAATAACCATACAGATCAACAGAACTCTGCAAATGGACTTGACTGACCTACACTAGACCGGATTATACTGGACTACGCTACACTATTAAGGATTGAACTACACTAGCCCGGATTATACTGGACTATATCATAAAAGACTGGGCAGGATTATACTGGACTATATCACACTATTACAGACTGGGCAGGATTATACTGGACCAGAAAATACTGGACAGGAAATAATTGTTCTAGACTAGGCCACAATGTACTGGACCGGGCTATGCTACACCAGATCATACTAGTCCGGGTTGTACTGGCTGGGCCCTGTTTCCCGATAACGATGGATACACGCACGTACGACCATTCTCACAATGGATCTTTCTTTGGAGCGTTTCCCGAAACTCCTCTTAACAGGATTGCACCTGTCCACTGACACGGTGCTGAAACGGGCTCCGTACTGAGGGAGACGCAGGAATGTCGCCTTATCTCAAGTTTCCTGTGTAAAACCGAGGGGGTCAAATCCCCCGGTCGTCAAGGCGCAGGGTTTCCTGGTCCACTGGAGAAGACGGGGTTGCGCACAAAGTCTAGACCTCTTTAGAATCATTTGTATTATTGCAAACTACCGAATGTTTTTAATTTTTTTATGCATGAGGACACTCGCATGCAATAATGAGTTCACGTCTGAGTGTCTGTGTAGACTACAAACGCGATTAACTATGGTCAGGGATGTTTGTTAATGTCTAGTAGGCCTACGGTCCAATAAATAGTGAACTTCATCACAGCCTCACCGAAGCGCCTACAGTGCTTAATGCAAACAATCGCAACGGAAAACGGCTGCAGAAATTATCCGACACCCGCTGGTCTCAGCATGATTCATGTCTACAATAGCCTAGGTCTTCTGCCAATGATCAATATGGGGTCATTTTAACCACGATGGTTGAATTAAAATCAGAGAGCGACAGCAAGTGCAGCTCGAAAGCGACCTCCCCACAAGAGCAATGGAATCATTTGATTTTAGTATATGCCTTGTGACCTGGCGTTTGATTCGGCACATTTCGGCTACGCGTGTCCTTTTGGAATTTTAAATTGCTGCAATAAATTATGTTGTTGTTGACTTCTAACTTGTCTCCATCTTTGCTGTTTAAATCTAACAGTAGTCTCTGAGTAATATATCGATAATTACCACTGTTTTTGGTTGCGAAGTTGCGCCAGCTGGGCCTTCCGTGCTATTGGATGTGTTTTTTTAATAAAACACATCCAATAAACGGAATGTCCGCTGGTGACGCCACTGAGGCTGTACTAGGCTAACGATGCTCTTGGCATCCTACGAGTACCCCTGGAGTCCGCGTTAGCTACGAGAGTTTTCACGACGTTCGTTACCAACGATGCTTTCGGGAAACAGTGTGAAAACTGTACGATGCTCGTACCCCACCCTCTGTGTCTTTATATTATGTGTATGTGTGAATCATCATCATAGGAGCAGGCACTGTCTCTTCCTGTTAAACTAGTTCCTACTTCCTAATGAGCAATGAGCAGAGGCTGTAGTTTGAGTCACAGCGCGAGTCAAGTTTGTGTCGTCAAACACCACTCCTAAGCACTGATAGGCCTCCCTGCTGCCAACACATTCATGTCAAAACTGGACTCAGAGATATAATGGATGACCACGCGCACTCAGACAGAGGCTTCACCTGATTGGCTAGCAGGCTTCCTAGCAAAGTTGGGGGATGTGGAACATTATAAACATTGGTTAGCCTCGTGATTGTTGTACTTGCACTTGGTTCTACGAACATCCTTTCTGTACCGACAGCGATATATTGTTGCACTTCTTATGACAAATGTACTTATTGTAAGTCGCTTTGGATAAAAGAGTCTGCTAAATGCCCTAAATGTAAACACACTAATAGTCATGGAGACTTAAAGGGGCTATGTCACCAGCTGGGCATGCGCTGAAGTGACGATTGTTAACTAATTAGCATAGGAACTGAGCATGCGCATTTGGTCGAAAATACAGTTTAGCATATCCTCGCACTTCAGAGATTTCCCGCGTCGAACGCTTGACTTAGTAAACCATTACACGGACACAAACTCTGATCCTTCATTCAAACTCTTTACGACCGTTTTCAATAATGGAAAGCAGAGAAATGGAAGTTGATGTCGAAGAAGCATCTAGTGCCAAGTGGCAAACACTTCTTTGCCCATCCAAATACGCTTGTGCTTGCTTTCCCATGCCTTGCGTGTCTCAAACAGACGATCAGGACTCAGCATCGGTCGGCCGATGAGAGGCCTTCTCGTATTTGGCTTTGCAGAAGCCATATTTTTACAGTAAAAATTACAAAGTTTATAAGAATAAAGTATTGATCAGTAACGTATGATACTTGATTTTGGTAGATTTTGCTTGGATGACAAGGAAAACGCGTGAGATTGACCAAGATTGCTTCGTCTCCCCTTTGAATGGCGGATGTGTTAGTTTTCCGTGGCCCAAGCAAAAGTTAACTTTCGTGACCGAACTGCGCATGCTCAGCTCCCGACTCAGCCCCTTTAAACTAGTTTCCCTTTCTCCTGGGACACTTCAAACGATAATTTTAAGGGGTATATAATCACATGGTGAATAATTTATATTAGTATAAGCTCCACTTGAACCTCCTAAAATGGCGCAATTTGATTGGTTTGCTATCTCGGTATATTGGGTAATATCCCATTATTGAGATCTCAAACTCTGGATATTGCGTGACGGTCGTCTCGTCACGCTAATAAAAACAAAAAAATCCCAAAAAAAAAAATCCCAGCAAAAAGTGTTATCTTGTTTATTTTTTGGAGTGTTCACGTGTAGTATATACTAAAACAATTATTCACCTCGGGCCCCGTGGATAATGGGGAATAGCCCCCCCTCAACCTTCGGTCTCGGGGGGGCTATTCCCCATTATCCACTTTGCCTTCGGCGAATAATTGCTAACTATACAACTGGGTTTCAAAAGAAGTCTATGACTTTATTTCATGACGACATAACCCCATTCAAAGGTGAACAACAGTATTGACTCATGAGTCATGACCCAGCCCTACTGCCTACTATTGAGGGTGCCCTGTTGAGAGCAGTCCTTCTGTTCAGTGCACTACCAGTCTATCCCGTTTCCTCTCTCTATCCACATCCACCCAACCCAGCGTGGACATGCTGTCAGGCCGCATGTAAAGACCCCAATGCACGCTGCTACCGGCGTTGGCCCAAGGGCGTCGAGCAGAGGTCGTCCAGGAGTCGGTGTGCGCTTGCTGTGTAGAGCGATGACCTCATCCCGCGCAGCGCATGTGTATGAACGAGGTGAACCACACCACCGTGGGCGGAGGAGTTGGGAAAGGAAGGGGGCGCCAAGACTGACCCCGCGTCACCATGGTTACAGCAGAACCCACCCCAGCTGGGCTCGTCCGTTTGGGGAACGTTTCAAAAAGCACCACCATGCTGACTGGTACCACAAAGCATTTTCACAACCACACACACACACACACACACACACACACACACACACACACACACACACACCACACACACACACACACACACACTTATATATTACCAATCCACACACATACACAACTGCACACAACCAATTATTGCAGGAAAAACAAACAGCCACTGAGCATACAAAACCCAGTGTGGACGCGCATACCAGCAGGCAAGACACGTGCACTGTGTACACACACACACACAGACAGCCAAAAAGCCCATTTGCTATCGCTCTTCCTTCCTTTGAGGTTATATCTAGGTGAATCCTGCTTTGCTCAACAACATCCATGCACTGATACGCATCCAAATCGAATAGGCAGACAGAGTGACAGAAAGACAGGCAGATATGCACAGAGTACAGACAATTGCAATGATGCCAGTACTGAAGTGATGTGCGCGGTTGTTGATGCTGATGAACTTAGAAGTAGATCTCTAATACAGTCTGTTTTAGTGGCTTTCCTCAGGCTGCTAGGGAAGTATGTCAAAGCCTGGTACTTCTGCTTATTGACTTTATTTATTGCACTAGGGAACATAATTTAGTTTTGGTCGGTCCACATATGTGCCAGTGTTTTCTCATATGTCGACCAGTTCAGTGATATCTGTCCGTTACCATAGAGTTGAAGCGAAGACTACAGAAATATCTCAAAGAGGTCAAACGACTTCTGTTTTAATGTCTAAATAAGGTCAGCGAGCTGGCTACAGCCTAAAGATCTGAAGGACTTCCTTAGCAACATTCAAATCCTTTATGATTTAATGTTTTTGAGCATTATAAATCATTATTTTCAGTGTCAATGATTTTTCATCTAGAATACTTGAAGTACCGGCAGACCATAATAACTTTCACTTTACCCTCCAGCACGTTGGTGAATACAGAGAGAAAAACAGTGCATTGTTACAAAGATAGTGCGAGGCGACAAAGCAGTCTACAGACGAACAAAGGACCAGCGCTATACTACAGCATGTAAAATACTTATTATTATTATTATTATTATTATGATGTCTGTGTTTGGCTTGTCAATCCTGCCTTTGTTTGTTCAGGGTCTCCCGTCAATAACAAGCTAATTATGAGTTAATGACGGGCTGATGAACATCCATTGCTACGGCCATGAACGTCCTTGAGAAACTGCTAGCTAACAACATGCTAGTCAGAAGGCTAATAACTACACAGTAGGTGCTCAAGTAATCACATCAGCGCAGAGCTACCGTCTCTCTATACAAATACAGGGAAAAATATGTCATGAAAGTCATTCAAATGAAGGTAAACACAAAACACACGCACACACACAGACATAGCAAAGTAAAGTATAGCGAGTGTAACGCGGAGGACTTTGCTCCGGTAACATGATCCCCATCATGGGTCCACATTGTATTTTCGGAATGTTGTCTTTGGACCTGCCAAAGTTGAGAAATCTCCCGGCCTAGCCGTTGTTTAGATATGCAACTGATATATTTGGAATATCGCTGCCAAATGCTGTTCCTTTCAGCCCCGATCGGCGTCTCCTCCTCCAGCGGAGTAGCGCCACCCATTCAGATTGTTATCATAAAAGGAACCAGGTTAAGTGGTGAGAACGGAGAGAGATGGATGTGTGTGGTCACGCCCCCAGACAGCTCTTGTGTGGTCCCAGGGCACTGGTCAGAGTCTCCACCCTCTGTCCAGCTGACAGATCTTAATAGCATTCTGTTTCTCGCACGTTTGCTGAAAGCGTTTCAACAAGCATTATTGGCATTTAGGACGTTCTAAAGACTGAAAATTGTCACACATTTCAGCTAAAAAAAATGCTTTTATTATAATGGATCCGATTGCTTTTTTTTTTTTTTTCATCTCAATGGCTAAAACATATATTAAAAAACCTACAAGTGTAAACAACCGCAATAAGACAATAACATTAAGGAGCCGGAATGGGTTAGACAGTACAGAGACAGGTCATTAAGGAGCCAGAATGTGTTAGACAGTACAGAGACAGGTCATTAAGGAGCCAGAATGTGTTAGACAGTACAGAGACGGGTCATTAAGGAGCCAGAATGGGTTAGACAGTACAGAGACGGGTCATTAAGGAGCCAGAATGTGTTAGACAGTACAGAGACGGATCATTAAGGAGCCAGAATGTGTTAGACAGTACAGAGACGGGTCATTAAGGAGCCAGAATGTGTTAGACAGTACAGAGACGGGTCATTAAGGAGCCAGAATGGGTTAGACAGTACAGAGACGGGTCATTAAGGAGCAGGGATGTGTTAGACAGTACAGAGACAGGTCATTAAGGAGTAGGGGCACATTGCTCTAGGATTCTAAAAAGTACACTGTGGTGGATATTGGGGATTGAACCAGGGACCTTTTGCCTGTCCAGCACCCAACTAGAATATCCTGCCTCTCCTTCAAGGCCTCCAGTGTCCTCCTCAGTGTCCTCCTCTTACTCCATCATCACCTGAATGTGGCGCTTCACACTTTGAAAGTCAATGAAGGTCCAAGTCCACACACACACTGACACACAAACTCCTGGCTAACTGGAGCAGCCAGACACACACACACACACACACTTACTATTAGCACAATTAACTTTTGAGTGAAGTGACCCACAGACACAGACTTGTGTTCAAGAAAAAGGAGGCCATTAAAGTCACTTCAATTAATAATTACACATAAGGCGTCATTAACAGAACGCACACAAAATAGTGGGGCGTCATACTCATAATCCAATAAGTGTCATAAGTGTCCCAAAAGGCATAAAGAGCCAGATTAAGTCCTAAAATGAAGACGAGCAGAGACATGTACCACACAAAAGATCACCAGAACTTCCCCAGGGAACTCCCGTGTGGCCCCTCTACTGTCTGCCATCACAAGGCCCCTGGGCTGGGGCCTCATACCAAGAGCCAGTACTAACAAAGAGCCAGTACTAAGGAGGTGGAGGCGAACATTTTGGACGGCAGCTGTGCAGGTCCTTATCAATGCAGAGTACACTGAGGGTGAAGTACACCAAGGGAGAGGTACACTCGGGGTGAGGTACACTGAGGGTGAGGTACACCAAGGGTGAGGTACATTCGGGGTGAGGTACACTGAGGGTGAGGTACACTCGGGGTGAGGTACACTGAGGGTGAGGTACACTGAGGGTGAGGTACACTGAGGGTGAGGTACACCGAGGGTGAGGTACATTGAGGGTGAGGTACACTGAGGGTGATGTACGCTCCGGGGGTGAGGTACACTCGAGGTGAGGTACACTGAGGGTGATGTACACTCCGGAGGTGAAGTACACTCCGGGGGTGAGGTACAACCCGCGGGTGAGGTACACCGAGAGTGAGGTACCGCCTCCCACACGGGCCCTAGTGTCCACCATGTCGGCTCTTTAACGTAACACAACACGGTGGGTGTGTTAACCTTATTCAGCGTCATTGTGTTCGTCCTAAACCCGACCGAGCCCCTCGTACAGCACACCGCTACTAGCCTCGGTGTAGCAGCGTCCCCCGTCGGACCACAGCGCCCGAAAAACGTTCACGAATTATAGGGGTAGGCCTACTTTAGAGCGTTGTAGCGCGAGGGGTAACCTTCAACACACAAAACACACACAACACACACACACACACACACACACACACACACACACACACACACACACACACACACACACACACACACAATAACTGCCACGAACGTTGGCGTTTACGTCATTCTGCAAAAACGTAATCACACACATACGTTAACGTTCACACACACACACGCACACGCACACACACACACACACACACACACACACACACACACACACACACACACACACACACACACACACACGAACAAGCATCGCTTACCGGCTGGCATTCTGTGGCTGTTAATGTACCGCCGTTCCTCTGTCCACACCGGTAGGTCTCCGGTCAGTCGACCGATAACATGTACCCTCCTGTCCGGTAACGTCCCCGGGTCTCACGTCGTCGAGCATCGGACCCGGGTCTCTCCGCGGATCACCGTGACTGACAGCTGACAGCCGAGGAGGTTGAGGTGTTGTTAATTGTTGACACACTACACTTGAGTCGACTCTGCGTTACCGGGATCGATACCCGCCGGGAGTGTTGTGTTCGACACCCCCGATCTGAACGTGACCGACAGCGGATCGATTCCCCGGCGACGTCGGGTTCGGGTATGGTACCCTGGACGTGCACGGGGTGTTGGGGGAGGTAATTAGTAGGAATACCTGTGAAGCGCGAGGGGAGATTAACCCGCGAGTCTCAACGCTTCCTGCTCGCGACGCGGTGCGTTCAAGCACAACGCGGAAATCCAAACTCGGCCCTGTCTTTGTTGGGTGTTAACCAGCCTACACCTCATTAAAAAACATGTTAACATGTTAAATTCCGTCGCAGGGATCTCCGAGACGTGTTTTTGAAAATATCTTTGTTATTCCAGAGTAGGTAAATGACCTAAATGTCTTTGTTACTAAAGTTAAATTGCTTTTTCTTTTCTTCCTACTATCAAAACTCTGTAAAAACAGGTTAAAAATAATTGCCTTGAGTAGATGCATTTTTTGTGTTATTCCAGTTAGATAAATCATAATGTGCTACTTTTTAAGTTATAAAAGTTTTTAGAAAATAAGTTTTTAAAAATAGCATTTCCATATAGTAATAATCTTTATATGCCTGTTGCTCTACAGATTTGGCACAATCTGACATCTTAAGGTTATATCCCCTTTCTATATGAAGGGAGAAGGAACAAGGCAGCAAAAAAAAAGCAGGCATTGCCATTTCTACTCCCACATTTCCTTAGCAATAAGCCAGAATAAATGACCAGTTCATTTAGTCTGTTTTACTCTCTACATTAATTAGCCTTAGTTTGATCAAATAATCCAAAATGAGTGGTTGTAGTGTAGGAAAGGTGAGGCATTACACGGAGTGAAATGACCAACAGAGAGAGTTGTGTGGGCTCGCTAATCCTCTCCGGACTTTTGCTGCTCAGGGGGCTCGCGAGCAGAGCTGATTAAAGGATTTAGCGAGAGCTACCGGAATCCCAGGCATCTGCTAAGTCCAAGCGCAACACCCGACCCAACAACAAAGATCATATCTCAGCAATTAATCTTCAGAGGAAATCCCCCCCATCATAGCAGGGGGCGGGCTGAGGGGAGGGAAGGAGCGGTCATGATATTGTCAAAGCAAAGTCTTAGTTTAGACCGTGAACAGCCTTTACCGTCAAACACTATTAATTCAAAATAGCTGTACAGTAAGTAGCCAGGGTTTAGATATTCTGTAGGCATCTGTAAGGCAATCACTGTTTGACTGCTCTTACTTTGTAGGGCCTTTACATTGGTACCATGATATATCCTCTTGTATATCACATTTGCGTAAAAGGTTTTTCATTAAATTTACCAAAATATGTATACTGCTGAGCTTTTATGGTGGTTGAATGTCAATTCCGCTTCAATCTCCCATTGTGTGTGTGTGTGTTTGTATGTGTGTGTTTGTATTATTGTGTGTTTTCTATTTGTGATTGAATATGTGTTTGTTTTATTTAGTGTGTCTGTGTGTGTTTGTATTATTGTGTGTTTTTGTATATTTGTATTGTATTGTATATTTGTTTTTAAAAATTTGTGTGTCTGCTTGTTTATATATGTGCGTGTGTGTGTGTGTGTGTGTGTGTGTGTGTGTGTGTGTGTGTGTGTGTATTATGCTGTGTCACTGAGCACAATAAATGTCAGAGATAATAGCTGCTGGATCTAAATTGATTGCTTATCAAGCAATAAACATTGCTTTAACTGCTGTTCATTCCTGTTTTCGGTCGGCCCGTCTGAGTGGATTACCCTCGGATCGCAGGCCGAGGTACACGTCACCAACCAACAGAGGAAGCATGGCTACGGGGTCATTGCCACGTCAGACGTAGGTCAACGTGGTGACACATGTGATACATACACTGTGTACCGTGTAGACGTGTGTGTGTGTGTACCCTGTATGTGTTTGGAGTGGTTGTCTGTGTGTGTGTGTGTGGGTGGCGGCCGGTTGCTCAAACAGACTCACCTGGCCCGAGTCAGACGGGTTAGACTCTGGGCCTGGGGGATGCAATGGACAATCAGGAAACAGGCAGCATCATCCATCACCGAATCCCGAGGAAGAGCTCTAACATGGGGCTGGTCCCCCCTGCTGCTCTCTCTGTCACGACTCCCGACCCGCAGGTAAACGGGTCATCCATCACCTCTGTGTGTCCCGTATGTGGGCGGAGCCCCACAGAGCTGTTCAGGGATCGAGGAGGCGGGGCTTACTGCCACAACGGGAGCCTGATGACATCACAGAAGAACACGCAGGCCTGAAAAGTGAAGTTTCCTTTTATACATGAATGGGAAATGATGGTGATTGGTAGAGATGTTGATGTCTTGTTTGTCCAATGAGACGATATGTGTTTGTGTATAACTGCCGGTGAATCAGATGAATCGCTCCTTGTTTAGATGATGAGCATTTACATCTTTACATTTATCAGAGGCTTTTATCCAAAGCAACTTACAATGGTTCACGAACACATTCACACACTGAAGGTGGAGTCAAGCATGCAAGGCGACAGTCAGCTCACAGCTCATTAGCAGACGTAAGCAGTGTCTTCATGAGCGAGACACATTATTATTATTATCAACCAACCACTTCTTAACTCTTCTAACATGTTAAGTAACTAACTTGCCAAAAACTAACTTCTTGACAAGCCTAAAAAACTTACGGAGTGTCCTAGCTTGCTATTATCCTCTTACTTGCTAACTTACGGAGTGTCCTAGCTTGCTATTATCCTCTTACTTGCTAACTTACGGAGTGTCCTAGCTTGCTATTATCCTCTTACTTGCTAACTTACGGAGTGCACTAGCTTGCTATGTAACCTATAACCTACTAATACACGTGACTCTCCTCTGTCCGGCCTCAGTGCGATGAGGATTTCATCAAGTGAGTCCTGTTTTGGATCATTTCTTCCGCTGGACTAGGTCCAGCCATACAGGCCGGCTCAGCACCTCTCTGTAAAAGCTTTATAATGGTCACAGACTGGTGACCCGAACTCTGACCCCTGACCTGACCCAGCACCACTAATGAATGAGCTAAGCCCCTCTGCTATACACATGCATGACGCTACGAGCTAGAGAACAGCAGACTACAGCAATACTACACACAACTTTGGACATTGTATCTGCCCAGCTGCATTCTGTCCCCCAATGAGCTGCCTGGACAACCCTAAGACACGTCTTCCACGTTGTCATTGTTTGAATCAAAAGTACGTATTAACACATCAAAAAGATCATCATAATTCAGTTAACCAATAGGATCGGATCAGAATCACCCGACCCGATCAGGTCAGTGGTAAAAGGTTTTGGAACAAATTGTTTGTCCACTGATGTCTACTTGGTTAAATGAACTCAAAGCAGTAGTTGAATGAGCTTCCGTAATGTTCCAGTAGAATGATGTTTTCTGGTGGGTCTGCTTGTTGGGGTTATCATATAGTCAGTTTCTTGGCGTTGGTGGGGAAGTTTGATCAACAGAGATTTATTGTTGTTTTTTTTGTGTGTGATGTTTGTGTTGGGCTATTTCTACTACAGTTCTCCTGGAAAAAGCTAGTTCGCTCCCTGTGTGTGTGTGTGTGTGTGTGTGTGTGTGTGTGTGTGTGTGTGTGTGTGTGTGTGTGTGTGTGTGTGTGTGTGTGTGTGTGTGTGTGCGCGCGCGTGCGTGCGTGCGTGCGTGCGTGCGTTTGGCGTGTGTGCGTGCGTGCGTGCGTGTGTGTGCGTCTGTGGACCGACCGCATTGTGGCAGTCATTAAAGGCAGACCACTCTGCCTTCCAGCCTCGCTGACATTCAGCGCGGGGCGGTTAGAGCGGTGGTGGTGCGGCGGGGCGACAGAGCGAACAGCCCGTCGATAGCCTGGATTGTTCCGCTCCTCAGCCGCTCCAGCATCCAGAAATCGATGGTCGCGTTTTTCTCTCCATGTCGGACCAGAAGTTTTGCGCCTGGCGGGTCTTTGTAGGCCGTCGTGGGGGTCCGGGGGGGGGGGGAGATAGGAGGCGGAGAAGAGGGGGGGTCTTTCTCCTCTCTCGGAGAGAGTTGACATTTCGTCTTCAACCCGCTGACATTTGGGCTCCTTCTTTCCCCGTGCCGTCGATTCAGTCAGTCCACACACACGCACACGCACACACACACACACAGGCACACACAATTTATATAAGACTATCCAACCACACACACACACACACACACACACACACACGCACGCACGCACGCACACACACAATTTATATAAGACTATCCAACCACACACACACACACACACACACTCAAAAACACTACATTTATCATATATATTCACACACACACACACACACACCCACAAACTAATGGAATTTGGTTTGACTTTATCTGCGCTGAGGAAGATAGTGGCCTAGCCAGTACACTTCATCTCCATTGATCTAATCTCCTAATTTAGTAATCCCTCTTTCTCGTCTGCCCCCCCCCCCCCCCTCCCTCGTATTGAGGGGTACCTACTGGTAGATCGCTTACACTTCAGGGTTTGACGGTGTTGATTGGCATTGTGTTGTAACCTGATGCGCACATATTTTATCGCACCTCGTCTTCAGTCAGGTAAAGGCGCTTTTCCACTACACCTTTCCAGCGCGACTCGCCTCGACTCGCCTCGACTCGCCTCGGTTCTTTTTGCGTTTCCACTAGGGAAAGTACCTGGTACCCAGGGTACTATTTTAGTACCTGCTCTGGTGAGGTTCCAAGCGAGTCAAGCCGGTACTAAAATGTGACGTCGACACACTGCTGGCCGCTGATTGGTCAGAGAGTGTCGTCACTCGTCTCATCTTCGGCTTCATACTGCTGTACGGCTTCCAAAACTCTCCTGTACTTTTCTGTTGTGTTTTGTCTCGCCGCCTGCAGCCTTTTCTGACTATCTTCTTTTGCTTTGTTTGTGACAAAAAGCCACAGAACGAGCAGCAAGTACACCACTGCCTCCATGTCCTCCATTGTTTGTGTTTGTGTTTGTGTCGCGCATAGAACATCCCTTGTGTCACGCAGTTTCGCACCGCCGTGCTATGACGACCCCGCCCACGTTGAGTAGGTACTTTTTGTAATGGAAAAGGAACGTGGCCGAGTCGAGGCGAGCCGAGGCGAGGCGAGTCGAGGCGAGTCGTGCTGGAAAAGTGTAGTGGAAAAGCGCCATAAGACTCTCTCGGTAGAACATCCCATAATACAACAGCTCTGTGCCTTTCCTCGTTAAAAGGATGTCACTCGTCGCACGTGGAGCCTCAACTCCGGCAGCGCAGCACCCAGAATAGCCTGGAGTCTGCACCGCGAGGAGAGAGGAGGGAGGGGAGAGGGGGAAGAGGGGGGAGAGGGGGGAGAGGGGGGGAGGAGAAGGGGGGGGGAGAGGAGAGAGGGGTTCTGAGACCAGTGGAGGCTGCGTCTGCGGCGTCTCAGACGCAGCTCTCTCTTTAGACGGCAGGTTAGACAAATTGTGTTTGAAGTGACTCTCGTATTAATAAGATCCTGATGGTGGTTGAGTGATTGTGTGTGTGTGTGTGTGTGTGTGTGTGTGTGTGTGTGTGTGTGTGTGTGTGTGTGTGTGTGTGTGTGTGTGTGTGTGTGTGTGTGTGTGTGTGTGTGTGTGTGTGTGTGTGTGTGTGTGTGTGTGTGTGCGTGCGTGCGTGCGTGCGTGCGTGCGTGCGTGCGTGCGTGCGCGCGCGCGTGTGTGTGTCTGTGCATGTGCACATACATAAAAGCACATACATTAGGCTGTGGTGCCCTTGGAAAGTGTTAATAAATCCACTCAGCCTGAATAGAGATGGGCCTAGGAATGGAGCTCTTTGCTCCCCTTAAAAAGGTCCACTGCTGTTATCGGTCATATTGATTGTATACTGATGTAATATTCAAATTCGATAGCGGTGATGATGGGGAAAGCGATCCCTGTAGTTGATCAATCGATCCTCTCACCGATGGTAAATGAACTGCACTTATACAGCGCTTTCCTCAACAGTGGCCACTCAAAGCGCCTGACAACATTGCCCAACATTCACACACCCGTTCGCACACCGACGGCGGTGTCAGCCATACAAGGCAACAGCCAGCACGTCTGGAGCGGTTAGGGGTGAGGTGTCTTGCTCATGGACACCTTGACACTGGAGAAGGGATCACCGGGGATCAAACAGCAACCTTCTGGTTACAGGCCAACTCACTCAACCTCCTGAGCCATGTTCATTACTCGGGATGTCAGCGGCTTTTTAACTCATCTCAAGACCCTGAACGGAATATGGATGAATATGAATAAATGCTATTTCATTTGATATATTCCTAAACGACGTGAACTAATCACAATGTGAAGGATCCTATTAATTGCACGTTTGAATATTAATGAGGCCCATGTCCTCAGGGCCACAGTCTTCCCTGAGTTTCTCTCTCTCTCCCTGTCTGTCTCTATATATCTCTCATCCCCTGTCTCTCTCTCTCCCTCTCTGTCTTTATCTCTCTCTCTCTCTCTCTCTCTCTCTCTCTCTCTCTCTCTCTCTCTCTCTCTCTCTCTCTCTCTCTCTCTCTCTCTCTCTCTCATCCCCTCTCTCTCTCTCTCTCTCTCCCTCTCTCTATATATATATATCTCTCATCCCCTGTCTCTCTCTCTTTCTCTCTTGCACTCTCTCTCCTCCCCTCTCTCCTTCAAGAGTGAGAGATGCAGAGAAGAAGGGACCTCCCTCCATCCCTCTGTCTATCTCCCTCCGCCATCTCCGTCTCCCTCCCTCCCTCCCTCCCTCCCACTCTCTCTCTCGCCCCCGACTATCTTAGATGTGTCTCTCTGTATGGGAGAATGAAAGCAGTGTGCATTTTTGTGCATGTGCATGTGAGTGTGCATACACACGTGTGTACATGTACGTTTGTGTGTGTGTGTGTGTGTGTGCTTGTGTGTGTGTGTCCCACCTCTTTGATTTGTCCTCTAAGAACACCTCTACAGCACACTCTGATCCTCATGAGAGAGAGGGGGGGAGGGAGAGAGAGAGAGAGAGAGAGAGAGAGAGAGAGAGAGAGAGAGAGAGAGAGAAGAGAGAGAGAGAGAGAGAGAGAGAGAGAGAGAGAGAGAGAGAGAGAGAGAGAGAGAGAGAGAGAGGGGGACGGACGGACGGACGGACGGACGGACGGACGGACGGCCGGACGGACGGAAGGACAGAAGGACAGACATGAGGCTAAGACAGCTTGGGTCCACTATACTATAACAGAGTACATTTCACTTAGCAATTGCAATTCAACAGACAGCTGATACTTATATATATCAAAATAGGCAAATGTATTGTACTTGTACATACATTTGTCCCCGGTCTCTGCCGCCATTCACTGTTGATCACTCACTTGTAGACCACAGAATAAACAGCAAACATGCTTGTTAGATCCGTCTCTCCATCCCTCTATCTACTGAATGCAGTGCAGGCTGATCTACCACGTCCTCCACGGACCTTTGTCTCGTGCTTCGCTGCTCCTCTCCCTTGGGCGCTTTAGTTTCGGGTGAAAAGTTTTGAGTGAAAGACGCGTGTTTTGGAAGAAGGAAATAAAGTCTTGGTTAAGGTCTGAGAGCTCAAATAAATGCCTCAAACTAGTGCTGTCATTTTAAAATAACACCGTTAGCTTTGTTTTATGCTTTATATTAAATATTTTTTTACACTTTGTTTGTTCTAGTAGAGTCCGATGTTAAGTCTGCAGGAAACTTGTGAGTTGAGGTTTTCTGGGGAGATTGGGTAACTATTATGTGCTCCTTTTGTTTTTGAGATTTCTTATTGTTTTGATGTTGTTGTTTTATAAGTTTGTTATTTAATCGCCAATGTCTTTATTTATTTTTCATAGTGCAATCAGTAAACAAATTGTACATTTTGGAAAAGCGTTTCCATTCTATTAGTTCATATATATTTTTTGCATGAACCAGCGTTTATACGTAGTAAAAAACTGTTTCGTAAAAAAATAATGCGGGTCAGGGTTGTCAATGATTTTGCACATTTTGTTGAGTCTCCCACTGGATTGAATAATATAACCATAAAATGATTGGTCTCTGGGCAAATGTTGAGAGAAACCAAAAGGATTCATGGTTTCTCTTCTTCCAGCTTGTGTGTGTTCAGCATGACCACGAGTTAGTGTCACTGGGACCTCATGTTCTGGTCGCTGCCCTCAGCCTGATGGAGGTACCCGGCCTGCCCTCTGCAGACAGGGATCACGCTGCACCAGGGGTACTCAAAGTTTTGACAGCTGAGGGCCAATTTAGGAACCCAAAATTTGACTGAGGGCCCCCAAAGGAAAAAAAAAAAATCAGGCGGGAAACGCCGTCAGAATCCAAGCGGTGAAAAGAAACATTGCAACGCGGACCTCTGTGAGGGAGGTCAGGTGAGGTCTAAATCACAAAACTGAGGTTCATCCTTTAAAAGTAATGTACAGTTGGATTAAAACTAACAAATGAAACAGGATTTAATTGAAAGCTAGAGTCGACTTTTCTCTTTATATTTATTTATTTTTGTTGAAATTAATATTGATATAATAATGGAAAAAAAGTAAAATAATCAAAATCTTCTATTTTTTTTACTTACATCAACGGTATGTCATTGCGGGTCGCCAGGAATGTTTCTGCGGGCCGCCATTGGGCCGCGGGCCACACTTTGAGAACCAATGCGCTACACATTATCTGCTGCGCCGCCATGAGCCACAGAGACCGCCAGCAGAGGCAGAGTTAGACGCTAGGCTATAGCAGACGCTAGGCTATACCAGACAGTAGGCTAAACCAGACAGTAGGCTAAAGCAGATAGTAGCCTAAAGCAGACGCTAGGCTAAAGCAGAGTTTAGGCTAAACCAGACTGCAGGCTAAAACCAGAAGCCTCTCCAAACCACATGCTGATCTTATCGTCAGATTCCTTCCCACCAGTTGGGAGGAGGAAAACAGATTAGCCCACGTTAGCCAACTCACTGTGTGTGGGTGTGTTTGTTTGAAATTGATATTGTTGTTGAGAGGATAACCCCTTGAGATGAAACATCTCGTTTTTGAGGGGGTCCTCCAAAGATAGGACAGAGACAATACAAACATGTACATTTAGCTCAAACTCTCCCTCATCCCGCCTAACCCGCCCTGCCCTCCAAACACGTAAACAAGAAATAAACAAAAAAACATGTTGCAGTATAAACAGGCATGACAACCTGTGTGTATGTATGTGTGTATGTGCGTGTGCGTGCGTGCGTGTGTGGTGTACCAACATGAGCTGCATTGATCAGGTGAGATCAATCATCATCCCTTCCACCTCTCCATCCATCACGAGATATTTAGGAGATTAGAATGCTAGCCATAATTTAGCTAGCTCATACAGGTAAACTGCAGACTAGCTTTCCGCTAGATTCAGGTTAACTGCGGATTGATTCGAGGTTAGCTTCAGACTAGTTTCAGGTTAACCATAGACTGATTCCTGTTAGCTGCAGGCTAGCTTCAGGTTAGCTGCAGATTGATTTCAGGTTAGCTGCAGTCTAGTTTCAGGTATACTTCAGGTTAGCTGCAAACTTGCTTCAGGCTAGCTGCAGTCTAGCTTCAGGCTAGCTCCAGGCTATCTTCAAGTTAGCTGCCTGCAGTCTATCTTCAGGTTAGCTGCAGGCTAGCGGAATTAAGTGTAAGACTAGCGGCAGATGTCCTCATCCCACGGGTAGCTTCAGGTTAGCTGCGGGCTGGTGGCATGCTACCTGAAGGTCGCGGCATCCTGCTGGTCGATGGCCACTAGGTCACACGAGACCCCAAGTGCTCGCCGCATCACGCTCAATTATTCAACAAAACTCTCTTTTCTCCCCCAATTAGCCGATCAATATGTTATTATTATCCAGCAGGGGCCCGATTACCTCCGATAAGTAGCGCTTCTGCCCTATTTTGCTCTGCTTTGGTAACGTATTCCATTTAAGTAATTTGATTGTGTTATTTTACACTTCATGTTATCCTATCTATTTTACTCTGTTATTTCATTGTCATTGTAATTTGATCAATTTTATTCTGTTCTATTATAGTTCATTTCATACAATCTATGCTACTCAAGTGTGTCTTATCTTGTCTTATGATTTATTCCATTGAATTCAAGTAATCTATTCTGTCACATGTAGTATGTGGTCCATCACATTCTATGCTAGGTAATGTGTGTGTGTGTGTGTGTGTGTGTGTGTGTGTGTGTGTGTGTGTGTGTGTGTGTGTGTGCGTTTGCATGTGTGTGTGTGCGCGTTTGCATGTGTGTGTGTGTGTGTGTGTGTGTGTGTGTCTTTACGTGTGCACGTGTGTGCGTTCACGTGTGGGTGGTTGTGTGTCTTCCCCACCGTGTTTACGCAAGTCAGTGAAGTCAGTCAGGGGGTAAATTTCCTAATAAATGAAATTCCTTCTGAATAATCAGAACCATTCCTTCATCCTCCACCTCTGGTCATCATCCAAGATGGCCCCTGTGCCCTCCCTGCAGTGAGAGAGGCTAAGCTAAGCGCTAACTGAATCAACGACTATTAGGGAACTACCGCCCCCCCCCCCCCCACCCCCCCCCACCACACACACACACACACACACACACAACACACACACAAACACACACACACAGACACAGTCTATTATGTATAAGCTGATGATCCTCTTCTTAATAAAATATCCATAAGCCTCTTAGTCACAGTAGAGGACCTGAGAGAGGCCTGTCCTAACTCCTTGTGGAGATTAGGAGACAATACACAAACACACACACACACACACACACACACACACACACACACACACACACACACACACACACACACCACACGCCCAAGCTCTTAAAGGTTGAAGTCAAGATATCAATCTCAGCGTAAGCCATTCCATAACAAAGCACAGTTGCCCGTTCAGTTCACAAACAGACGCAGGTGTGTGTTGATCACGGCTACGCTCCGAGGCGTCGATATGGAGATCAGCGTCTCTTCAGCGAACCGTAGACACACAGGAACTACTACCAACATAGCTTCCTTTTGTCAAGCTCAGAAGGTCAGAGGTCAAGCCGTCTGGTTCCTGATTGCACTTCTTACCGTCTCCCTTCTCCTCGCCCTCCTCCTCCTTATCTTATTCCCCCTCCTCCACCTCTTTTTCATCCTTATAATTCTCTGTCTCCTCCTTCTCCTCCTCCTCTTCCTCCCCCATTTCTCTTCCTTCCCCTCCTCTTCCTCTTTTCTTCTTCTCCTCCTCCTCCTCTTCCTCCCTGAGTGGCTTTTCATCTCACCCTTTGATGAGGTGTTGATTGCCGCCGGAGCATCGTTAACGAGACGGGAGCGTCGCTAACGAGGAGGGAATGTCACAGAGCTTGCTGTTGCCTCGTTGTAGGAGCGGCTTCCAGATTAACCTGCCGGAGAGGAAGTCACACGGGGGGGAGGGAGGAAGGGAAGGAGGGAGAGAGGAGAGAGAGAGAGAGAGAGAGAGAGAGAGAGAGAGAGAGAGAGAGAGAGAGAGAGAGAGATGAGAGAGAGAGAGAGATGGTGGGGGGACATCTGGTCTAGGGGTCTCTGAGTTCATGTGCTACAGTGGGGTACGTCTGGAGGCTCTGAGATCAGGAACCTAGCAGGTCCCCCAAGTCGTTCAGCAGATAGCCGAAGTTGACCTACAGTGTGAGGTACAGCTCTTGAGGGAGCAGTGGGGCTGATTAATATTCATGCCAAGCACCTCGTTTGATAAAACCCTTGCTCAAGCAGGCTTAAGGCGTGATACAGACGGGCCAAACACCCCCCCCCCCCTGACATGTCCGGGGAGTATGACATCGTTCAACTACAGACAGACAGACAGACAGACAGACAGACAGACAGACAGACAGACAGACAGACAGACAGACAGACAGACAGATAGACACACAACCACCTGGAAGTCATTTGCAGCGAGTTGACTTGCGAGTTTAAAAAGTGCCCGTAGGGACTGCCGGTTCTGAGGTGAAGCCTGCTGCTCTGTGACCTGCCGATAGGCTGCTGCTCATTGACCTGCTTAGTCCCGCCCCCCTGCTGTTTGACAGAGTGGTGCAGCGAGGCGGGGCCCGGGGGCGTAGGGTGAGTTTGATTGGGAGCCCTGCGAAACACAGGCAGGCGGAGCTCAGGGTACGGAGGAGGACATGGGAGGAGGGGGCGGGGCACACAGCTGAGACAGGGAGGAATAGAAACGAAAAACACACACTCGTAATACACACCAATATCCTACAGCAACACAGAACCACACACAAACACACACTTCCACAACCACCACAGAATACACACAAAACATACACCAGTACATACAACAGACACAACAACATACAACACACACACACTCTTTCATGAAATAGCCCTTACACTTTTCCACAAACAATATTCTGGAAACATTACTTACATTTTCTACATTATCTTTTCTGTTATTATAAAGTTTCGTAATTGCAAGACATAAAACCCTCGTACCGCACCTGTAATACCCTCGCATCGCCACCAGGGCAGTACAAGTTGTAACTTACTAAAAATGAAACGGACCCTTGATTGGCTATAAGAAGTGGACACCACCTGGCATGTCTCGGCCAATGAGAACACCCACAGTGCCAGCAGTGTGTGCTGTCTGTGGACTTTGCTGCTACGCAGTCTGCCCCGGGCTCCTCCTCTGGTCCTGAACATCTTGGCCTGGGCCTCCGGGTCCAGGAGCCCAGATGCGCTCCAGAGTTTGCTGGCCTCCATCTGGACCTGCTGACCATCCGGCCCAGTGGTGCGGCCAATGACGAGAGCAAGATGGCTGGGTGCCTGGGAGGGGCGGGAACATGACAGGATGTGACCTCTGATCTCTGAAAGGTGGCCTACCTCCACCTCCACCACCTCCACCACCACCTCCATCTCCACCACCACCTCCACCACCTCCTCCACCTCCACCACCCCCACCACCTCCACCATCACCCCCTCCACCACGTCCACCCGACGTCCACCACCCCCACACTCCACCACCTCCACCACTTCCATCACCACCACCACCTCCACCACGCCCACCACCCCCTCCACCACCACCGTAAGATCCCAGCAGCTCACAGCCGCCTCCATCTGACTGACATTGGCCGTCTGTCTGCTGCCAACAGCCTCGCCAGCTGCCGTCCTAGATCTGGAGGTCAAAGGTCGAGTGTGTATGTATAAACATGAGTGTGTCCCTACGTCTGTCCTTGTGCGTGTGAGCCAGGGGGCGACGCTTTACCGGCCGGCAGGACACAGGGCCTTCCACGGGCCGAAGCCACACAGGGTCCCAGCACGACTGCTCTAGAAAAGGGGGATGTGACATAAGGAGACGGTTACTATGGAAACTAGCCCTGGTCTCCGGCCTGGTGGTTCAGCGGCTGTTGGAAAGAGGCGCGTTCTTGTTTGACTGAATCTTCTGCGACCATTAGTAACTTTTTTTTATTTGCGTTTCGGGGCTGCAGTTTTTCAAGGGAAGGCCTCGACAATGAAGGTGTTTGGATTTGATGCTGACGGGAGTTCAACCAAATCCCCTCCTCTCTCCTCCGTCCTCGGTGACAGAGTTGAATTATCGGAGGTCTGTGATTAACTGCCTTACCCGCGGTTATATGGCAGGAGATGAAGACATGAAGACACGAAGGTCATCAAGAGAGCGGCCATGGATGGATGGACAAGGGAAAGAACGCGAGGGTGGAAGGGACATCAAATGAATGCATGAATAGGTGAATGAGTGAGGAGTAGGGGGAGGGGGAGGGTGGGTGGTACACCACCCGAATGGAGGAATGAATGAGAAAACCAGAGAGGAGGATATAGCGTAGGATGAATCGATGGGAGGATGTAAAAACCAAAATGGATGAGTGGAGGATTTGATAAGCCTGATGGACGGATGAATGGAACAGCAAAGCAAAGGTAACACATTCATAGTGCTGATATGCTCCACATCTTGAATCTTACTCCCTGTTTCGGACCAATCCATCACGGCACCGATCCAATAAGTGGCTGAACCCATCGGCTATCGATCGCTCTGCTCATCACTCGATAATAAAAAACAATCAGAGGTCACGCCTTCCCCCGGGGAAGGACAGGCTGTCGGATAGAGCAGGAGAAGGCCCTAGTGCCCATGGGCAAGGCAGCAGGGGTTTTACTCCTGGCGAGAGGCGCGTGTTGGCGCGAGTCCCTTCATGAACACACCGACCACAGAGTACCCTGAGGCACAGCCATGCACCGTCTATCTCATATAAACATTAAGGCATAATTAAGGCATATAGAAATAATAACTAGATTAAGCACATTAGTCAGAAGAAATAAAGAAAAAGAAACAACAATATATTGCTGTCGGTGGAGTAAGGATGTTCATAAGTGTTAACCCATTCCCCGTATACAACCGAGATAGCTAGGATAAGAGGCTAAACAATGCTACTACTAAAGATATCAACGTACTAAAGATAGCTAGGACAAGATGGTACACAGGGGAGCCAGGTGCCAGAACGTACAACATTAAATAAGGGCGTTAGAGGGCTGCGGCTGAGTCTTGAGTCTTTTGCAGAAGGTGAGCGACTCTGCAGTCCGGATCTGTCAGGATCTGTCAGCCAGATCTATAGATCCACAGATATGGACACTAAACACTCGCTCACTCCTCAGGCTTCTCTGTCCTTTGCTTCGCCGTTCAGGACTGATTTCCATTTGTGGATGGGCCCGACCAAATGTGGGTGGTCCTTAAAATAATAACGTTATCAAATCCCTGTTTAACCAAATACAAATGACTGACTAATATATACTGTTATATTATCCGTGCATAGAGATTTGAATAGCTTGATGTTCTTTAAATATTTAGTTGCATTGTAAAAAGTTTCGGTGCATATACGGGCCTATCCGCGATTTATCCTTAGGCCTTTTTACACCGCCACGCCGGTTTGGTCGCGGCTTAGCACGCAAAGAACGTTCTTCTGCGTCTTTCTCGTAGATCGCACCATCTTTCAACGTCTTTGTTAAATGAGACTGCATCACCTTCTCTCCCATGATGGTCAGCAGCTCGCGGATTTCACCGTCTCTCCAGTTAGAACTGCAACCAAATCGCTACATTATTGTCTCTGTTGTAGAGACAACGCAGCGCAACACCTCTACTCAAGATCCCGCCCCCCCCTCCGGCCAGTGTGTGTAGGGTCCGGGAGTGTAAAAACGTCTCTTGGTTCTGACCAAAGAAGAGCGTTTTGGAATCCCCATTACGCACCATATCTGGCTGTGCTTTTCCGCGTCACTCTATAGATTTAAGGCCTAGAGACTGTATGAATCTAATATTTCCCACACTGTGTTAGTTTCGGTCGTATAACATGAGGCCAACTATTTCATAATTCTGTTTAAAATTATTATTACGAAATAATATTACGAGATTAGCATAAGAATGGGCACCTCTCCCAACCGTCCGCTATCGATAAAACCAAGCCAATCTACATGCAAAATTCTAATCTACATACATCAATAAAAGTCTCATCATCTATATGCTAAAGGCTAATCTGTGCACGCTCTCCTCATTCGCGTATCGAATGCCATTAATGCCAATCACTATGCTGCGCTAACTGATATTACCAATGCTAATTTAATATATTTAAAGCTCATCGCTATATGCTACGCTAATCTCAATTCTTCCACTGCACGTGCCAACCGAGCTAGGTGTCATGCGGTAAACGAGCTAGGTGGATCGTGTGTTTCTGTGTCGGGGAGATTTATCTCCACGGGGCGGTTGAGGTGAGGCGGCCCTTTTGTTTTTCATGAGTCTCTCCCGCTCCTCGCCATCCATCACGTCCGGGTGACATTTAGGGGCGGCGGGGGTGAGGCGCAGGGACGAGGCGCGGGGGTGAGGCACAGGGACGAGGCGCGGGGGTGAGGCGCGGCCACCACCTGCCCACCCCATGCCATCGGCTTTAATCAGCACCGTGCATAAATCCGCCGCTGTCGAGGGGGCGGTCACCCTTGGCAACGCTCCCGGAGGACTCGCCAGGCAATGTCGAAACGGTTACAGTCGCATGTTCTGTCCTCACCCCCCGGACGGAACCTTCCGGAGGTTCTATACATAGTGTTGCCGTGGTTACGGGGACATTAAAGAGCCTTCAGGAGGTACTGTACTGTCACCGTGGCTACGGTGATGACATCTAACCCTTGAGGTTACAGGTTGGGATAGAATCAACTGGTCTGAGGAGCTCAAGACATTGGCACTGCGAGGATAGGTGATTTGAATCCCACTGGTACATCACTTTGTACTATGTATGCAAGGGTCAGACCAGGGGGAATCCTAGGGTATAAATCTGAGCGCATCGGGAGGATCAGAAGCTGGATGTTTAGGACTCTAACTTAAGGTCACAAGAGAACATTTTCAGGCTCAGAACCCCTTTGTGGTTCTGCTTCGTTCTAGTTTGACGAACATCTTTAATAAGGTTCTGCTCAGACGTTCAACACACATACGCACACACACACACACACACACACACACACACACACACACACACACACACACACACACACACACACACACACACACACACACACACACACACACACTTTTTACACAATTATACCTTTCTAAGGTATATTACTACCGAGGTTACCATTTACTTTTAATTTATTGTGCATACACCCATTTGTTTTACAATTTAAATTTTGGCATACCGTTGCACCATTATACACACATTTGAGCATTAAAAAATGTACTTAAACGTGGCAGTCCGGGCCGGCTCTTCAGGGTTCTGAGCCGGGTTTTCCCGCCTGCTACCTGCCTTCTCTGTGCCCAAGCCGACGCCACTCCATGACCTTACTCCGCTCCTGGTTTTCGGCATGCTGTCGGCCAATGTGGATTCATCTTTGTTCATGGAGCCACGGTATGCCTGCTTACGCCACGCCACGCCACGCCACGCCACGCCACGCCACGCCACATCCACGCCAAGCTAAAGCCACTCCACGACAAGCTGAAGCTACAGCCACGTCAAGCTACAGCAAAGCTAAGCTACAGCCACGCCAAGCTACAGCCGCACCAACCTACAGCCACGCCGAGCCACACTGCTCCACAGCAAGCCTGAACTCGGCCCTGTTCAAGTTTATCGTGGCTGCATTGCAGTCCATTTTCTGCACCCTGGCCAGCGGCCGTGACAAGAAGTAACGCAAGAGTTACTTTCAACAGTAAATTGTTACTTTTACAATTAGTAACTGAGTAACTAATTGGTTACTTTTTATGAGAAGTAACCAGTCACTGTAACTTATTACTTTTTTGAAGTAACTTGCCCAACACTGCCGATATCCATGGCGATGCCTCCAAGACCAAGAATAGCAGTTTTGCTCAGAGCTGTTGATCCAGGAGATGATGACCGAGTGGTGACCCTTGACCCCATGGGATCCCTACTGTGTTCTTCTCATGGCTACTGCAGGTGTGTGTCTAGTGGGCTTGTATACTGGCAACACAATCCTAAGATTAAAAAAGGAAAGGCACACACAGGCATCATTTAACATGCCTAATATGTAATTCAATAATACATATATTGAATAAATGTGGTCTGTTTGTGTATATTTATGTGTATGTATATATATAGTGTGTGTATATGATACATACTATATATTGGTAGATATTGTATATATAGTATATATATATTGAATATATGTGTGTGTGTATATGCTGTATACACACTGTATGTTGGGGAGGTATTGTATACAATAGTCGAATTCTCATAGATTTAAGGAATTCAAGTTTTCATTGAGAAGAAACGGCAATATCAAAGTCTACTAAATCCTTATTTGACAACCTTTTGCTAAATGTCACATAAATATCAGCTAATACAAGTCCCATTATTCAACTTAAACGCTCGTCATTTGAAGCGCTTGGTCGTTAAAATGTCGTTAATTACAGCGAGCGGCTGAGGAGGTGCTGTAATCGCTCCAGCTGCTCCAAACCACCGGATCCCCTCGCAGCGATCCCCCCACCATCACTAACACCCCTCCGCATGACTACCCCCCCCCCCCATCACCACCCCGTAGTAGGTGGTGGTTGTGGAAATGGTGATGTGGTTGTGATTGTGGAGGGGGCGGTGGTGGTGGTGGGGAGAGAAGGGTACCAGTTCCCAAGGTCGTAGTGTCCATCTTGCGGACAAGGTCATAGGTCAGATAAACTGTCCCTTTGGTGTTCATTAGTGAGACGTAAACAACGACACAACAGATAACACGCATCTCTATGTCCCCATCTCAACTGCTGTGTAATGACCCCACATTGAGTTTATATCCCGTTCTATCGACAGACTCCTGCTGGAGTGGCTGGAGAGAGAGGGCTCCTATTTGGCAGGAAGAGCTGATGGGGATTTCTGCTGAAGGATTCTTCCGAGTGCTCTGAAACTCAAACCAACAGCAGTCAAACCTCTCTCCAATCAATGCCCCTGGGACTCTCAAGACATCCTCAGTGTTTCTGTAAAAGTTTGTGGAATTCAACGGCCTTGGCAGAAACATCACAGAATATATATAAGTACCTTTTCATCAGTATCTAACCCCAGGAAAATAAGAATCTGTACGTTTCACTCAGCCTCAGTGGGAGCACTTTGGTGGCAGTGGAGCTGGTGGTGGTGATGGAGGTGGTGGTGGTGCTAGATCTGCATAGGGAGCTTCATCAGCCCATGTCGACCCTTAACGTTGATTCCATTCGAGTGACGGCGAGCAGACAGCGACTGAAACACGCCCGTCACTCTGCCCATTGTTCGCTGTCGTGTTCGTCAGCTCTTTGTCTGCAGCCACTCAGCCGTCCGGACTGATTAAAACTGGTCTATTCCTGTCCTGCTGGAAGACGCTGTGCCTCCTCTCCTGAGCCGAGCCAGCCCGTCCCTGCGGTCCGCGTCCCGCTCAACCTTCATCCGCCTAAAAGGTTCAAATCCCTCGTTAGCTGTCGGCACACCTGTTGTTCCAGGGCCCTGATTGCAACAGTCTTTTTAATAACATTAGCAGCTGCTTTGAGTGTTTTTCTGTGTTCGCCGGGTCGTTAGCTGGCGGTTGGCGGGTGTTTAATGCCCTAAAAATATCAGAGCTGAGCGAACGCTCCATCGTAATGGGATTGCTTGTGATTGCTCGCTTTATGATGGGTTTCTATTTTTCCGTTCAAGCTGTGTCTCCGTGGGCTGGAGGCCTCAGACTCTGGCCTAGTGCTGCGTCTCTCAGCTGGTTGAAGACGGTGGTGAGGCCGCGATGCAGAGAGACGTGTGTGCTCCGTCTCATGGGGGGAGGGTGAGAGACGCACACAATGCTGTCCTCACTCTCTTTCGAGGCGGAAAACGCCACAGTCTTTTAAGATTGGCAAGAGGCGGCTTTTGTCTTGGTCTAGAAGGACTTTGGGAAAAGTGGTCAAGGCACGTGTTTAGCTCTGACAGAGATGGAGATTGAACACAAAGCAAGCGTGCGTTGTATGCTAATGTCTCTGAATCATCACTGCTCTGAGCCTCTTCCTGCGAGCGAGAGAGATCCAGTTGGTCTGATGAAAAAACAGCTTCCATTTTTGTAACGTGCCGTATTTTTTGGCAGTAACTGTAAGAGCGTTATTGGGAGGAGTATTCATTAGATTACTTGTTACTGAAAAAAGTAACGCCGTTAGTAAGTTATTTATAAGCGTTATTATTTATTCAGCACCAAACTTGTTTATAGCTGGACTGTCTTGACCGCTAGCTGAAATATAAATAACTGTATGGAAAAAGAAAATAATTAGCAGGAAATGGCGAACACACAGCACACTTGCTTGCTAGCGCTACCGTAGTAGGTGAGTGATTGGTTAGATAGTTGGTTTCATCTTTAACCACTAAGCAGCAGTCGGCAAATGTTGAACTTGGCCAGGTATCCCGTCGGTTTCTAAAAATGCTTGACCGTCACCGGTGTTAGCAAACATTTAAACAACACACACAGACTCCTCCAGATGGCCTTTAATATTTAATAAGGATTGGGCGTATCAGTAAACCTCAGCCGTGGATATAAATGTCACCGGAGAAGCAAGAAGGGAGTTTCGAGCATCGTCCAGGGTCTGTAGCAGTTGGCTTCGGTTTCGGTTTAATATTTTTACCCTCTCTGCCCGGGCTAATTTTGTCAAACCCAATATTGACCAATGATGTCACGTCCTTCCATCTTGAGATCCATACAGTGTTAACTAGGATACTTGCTAGCTACTAACACTGAATGGTACTGCCCTGGTGTGGTTTGCTAAAGGTTGGTTTCATCTTTGTCTCGATTGCTAAATTGTGCTAAAACAAGGACGTAAGCAAACATCGATATGCATGACTGCATTGGTATGTTGGTTATTGCGTGTGTTTGTGTATGCGGGTTGAAGTGCACGGCCAGCAGTTTGGCATTAGGTAGTTTCTAATTTGCATCATCATTGATCTTTGCCCTTCTACGAGGATGGAGGGAGACTGCTAATTCATTTCAGTGGTTACTGAGTTCAGCCACGTTTTGTAGACGCTAGGTTTCGAATCTATGTTTGTTTATGTCCGGGGTGTTGCTCCAGGGAAAAGCCCAACACATCCCTGGTTTATGTGAACACAGGTGAACCCAATGTGTCATTTTTCACCTAAAATCATCTGGACATATCAGAATAACGTAAAGCAATACAAGATAAAGTTAATAAATATAAGTAAAAATGTAAAAATAATCAGCAGCATTAATAGATAATAAATAATATATCTATTTTTTAACATAATGAAATGAAAAAAAGTCACTCACAATTCAGGCTTTAGATTAATGCAGCGGTAAGTATTACTGTTGAGAAATTATTATTTAAAATGATCAAAAGACTCATAACAGTCCAGCAGCTACCTGTTAATCCAATGTTCTGAGTCCCTCTCATCGGTGTCCCCCTCCTCCCCCCCACTCTCCCCCCCCGCTGTCCAACTGACAGCAGCGTAAAGACAGCCATGTTTGCTCTGACAGCTAACACTAGCCGCCAACGCACACTTTAGCTCAGAAACACGGCTGGGTGAAATGTGAACATTGTAACACGGAATCAAGGCAATCTATTATTCACCGAATCTATTTAAGTCAAAGCCAAAGTGTTTTATTTTTTCATACTCAAAGTAGAACAGTCTTATTCTGAAGGGGGATTCCTTTTGACCTGGCAAGCGGCCAATACGTAGAAAGCATTAACAAGAAGAAAAACTATTAAGAGTTTAAGAGTCACAAATAGGGGTGAAGAAATAGTGCAAGACCAGTAAAGATAAACATAACAAAAATAAAACAGTTCAACAGAATGTATAAATGTGGAATATAGTTTATATATATGCTGGTGGTTAGACAAAAGGAGAATGTGAATAGATAATAAAGAATATAATTATTAGATTATAAATATACTTTCATTCAGTTTGGGTATTGTACATTGTCTGTACCAGAAACCCAGAGCATGTGATCACGTGATCATACTTGAGGTTATGATTTTTTTGGTATGATCCAAATTGCACTGATTAATTCAAACTTAATTTATAGAGCCCTTCTTGCACAACACAGCAACACAAACTGCTTCACAAATGAAACAACACAACAAGAACGACAAATACGTTTTAAAAATAAGTATCAGAATCTGAGAGATTTGAGCAGTGAGTTCTCTGCGTCACTGCTCTGAGGAACCCGGGTGGATTCCCTCGGTGGTCGTCGCTAGTCGAGGTGGTAACGGTAGATGATTTCCCACTTGCTGGCAGAGGAAGCTAACTGGGGTGTGAAATCGAGTTTGCGGCTCAGTTATGCTAATGCTTCCATCCAGATCAATGGTTTCTTCTCTAGCTGCGTGTGTAGTGTTTAGCCTCCAGCTAGCTCCTTATCATGAACATGTTGTTCACAGCAGAGCCAGGAATAGAACTGATCAATAAAACCGACATATCAACCCCTGCATTCTGGGGGAATCTAGAGGTGTAGCTTGGTTGTGTGTTTGTGGTAGCGCACAGACAAACATATTTTATTCTTGTTGCGCACAAATATACAAAAATGTGTCGATAATCAATGTGGATTGTTTGGCTGAGAGGGACGGTTTAGTTTAGTTTTATGCTTTTTATCTTAAAGATGTCCCGAGACTACCGGTTCTAAAAATAGAGCGCTCCCAGCCCCCCTGATCGTCCCATTTTTCTCTGAGCGGTTTCCCCGGCCCCCCTCGGATCGCTCGCCTGCCGGGTCTGATTAAAGTCCTTTTTAAATGAGGGTCTGGCCCCCCGTCGGGACCCAGCCGCTCAGAATAAACCTGATAAGAACTGAGAGTCTAGGACTTTCAATGAAATGTCCTTCACACTCTTTAGCTGTTTAGTCAGAATATGCATTTTATTTTCTTCCCTCTGTTGTCTCCATAGATTCTATTGCCACGGGAACGAGCTCTCAGCATTCCATCATTAGCACCCTGCTCAGGGCTCCCCGCCTGACAGCGGGGAGGGGAGTGACCTTGAGTAGATCACGTCTACGTCCGGAGAACGACGAGCGTCAACGACAACTGCGTCTGACCGTCACCGCGGTGACGAGGGGAATTGCGTTCACCATGTCAACCTGTTTGCTGTCGGTTCCGTACTGTCCTTTGTGTGCCGTCTTCCATGTCATCTACGGTTAGTTCACATCCGAAACAGCAAGGTCAACCTTTCAGCCTGAAGTATGATCATTCTACGAGCCTTCCACTATTAACGCACACGCAGCGAGCTTGTCGCTTTCTCACAAAACAGAGGTCATTACGTATCGCAAGGATTTTTCTCTACACTGCTTTACATCACGGCCTCACCACGCCTGGCTGCCCAACACATGAACATGAAATGTTTTGCATGTATGAACGTGAGTATGTATTAACGATGGATCCCATTCTGCGTTCCTTCTCAAGGTTTCTCTTTAATGCTTTTTCTTGCCCTTTGGGGGGCTAGGGTCAGGGGGGGGGGGGGTCATAAATATACGGCCTGTTAAGCCCTTTGAGACTGCAGCGTTTAAGGGCTACGGAAATATTAATTGAATTGTACGACACAAACATTTCAAGTACGCGTGTTTTAGGGCTTTATTTCAGTGGAGGGGCGTGGCTCTGTAGCCCATCAAATACAGGTGTGTTAACTGCAGGTGTAACTCACAAAATGAATGTCTTCCTTCTGCCGGTTGAGGAATGTAAGTCGGACAGAGAAGAAATTGTTTCAGCTCATTTCCGGGACTCGTGATAAAAACCTGCTGTTCTCACACCCCTTTTCATTTTTAGCAGCTGATACTGTCGCTGTTATAACAAGTTTCGTGCCAGAACACCTCTGAAACACATCCATCTAGTTGACATTCACACACACAGGGATCCATAGCCCATCTATACATAGCCAGGTGTGTGTGTGTGTGTGTGTGTGTGTGTGTGTGTGTGTGTGTGTGTGTGTGTGTGTGTGTGTGTGTGTGTGTGTGTGTGTGTGTGTGTGTGTGTGTGTGTGTGTGTTAAAAGCAACAAACCAACTCATTGATTTCTGCAGGAAAAAGGCAGAAAATCATTTTCCTCAGGATAGAAATATACGTATTTGCGTACATGCACAAGTATTAATATGCATACAGTATATACGTACACACACTGGCCCCCAAACAAGAATAACCATCGATAAGAAAACACCCACACCACATAGCGGGATGTTTGGTCCATTTAAGATCTGCTCAAACGTTAAGGTTAAAATCACCACCAAAATCATTTAGAATCCTAGTCGTTCCGTTCATTACTGCATCAAAACATCAGTTTATTAGTTATTATTTTTTAGTATTCATCATAGTTATTCTTACCACTCATCTTTTGCCCAAATGGACTTCCTTTACAGCTCAACTTTTTGGGTTGTGATGAAACCTGTGGACAGGGGCTGGATCAACTTTCAACCAATAATACAATGTTATGTTTCCCCCACAGATAAAGCTGTGCTGGTTCATATGGTCAAAGTTAGCCAAAAGCTAGTTACACGAGGTCCAGCACACATCTCATACAGTTCCTTAAAATAACTTGAATACACTTCGAGGCTAGCGGGAATTAGCATGCTTGGCTACGTCACAATGGAATTTGATGGGATTGGATTTGAGCAAAACTGTACTTAATATCTACTTTATCTAAATTAAATATTATGACAATTAAATATTTGGCGGGTTGAGATAACGCATCATGAGTTTTTCATTCATCCTCCGTATTTTAATTACAAACCTAAAATTAAACTTCCCTTTATCGCTTGTGTTTAATAAAATAGCACAGGAGGTTTTATAAATAAATCTGTCGATTTATTTTCGGTGAACATTTTCCAAATGCAATCAAAGGAATTACAGAGGCGAGCATTGAGCACACCCTGATGTAGCTAACGAGACCGCTTACTCTGTTCACCAGTGCAGGAAGTGATTGTGAGTCTAACCTCCTGTCTTAGAGTCAGGAGGTTGTAAGGTCAGAGGTTGTAAAGTAATGGTCTGGAAGATCTCTTTTCCAGCGGGATAGATGATCTGCAGGTTAATCACAGAGTCTACAGCCAAACGTCTCCGGTCAAAGGCTGCCCCAAGGGAATCCAATACAAGCAAACCTAAACCGTCAGAGATCTGGTGGAGTTTGAGGAGGACATGAGAGGAGGAGGGGAGAAGAGAGGAGGAAAAAGGAGATGAGGAGAGGAAAGGAGGGGAGATAAGGGTAGAAGAGATGATGAGAGGAGAGGAGATAAGGAGGAGGAGAGTAAGGAAGAAGAGATGATGAGAGGAGAGGAGGGGAGGAAAAAGGAGTTGAGGAGAGGAAAGGAGGGGAGAGTAGGGAAGAAGAGATGATGAGAGGAGAGGAGAGGAGAGAGGGGATGGGAGAAAAAAGGAGTTGAGGAGAGGAAAGGAGATAAGGAGGGGAGAGTAGGGAAGAAGAGATGATGAGAGGAGAGGAGAGAGGGTGCAGCGGGAGAGAGGACAGGAGGGAAGGTCCACCCCCCCCCCCCCCCCCCCCCCCAGAGTGTGATGGCTGGGAACTAGTGTGACACCAGCGTGATCCCTTTTTAACAGATTTAGCCTCTGGTCCAATCCCGTCCCTTGTTTCACACTTGAACGCTCCATTTAAGCCCGACCAATAGGATGACAGTACAGATCCTGACCTCTGAGCGGTCCACAGTACAGCTCTTTCCAGGCTGTGGATATTTATTCATCTGCTATTTAAATTCAGAACGCAATTTCATTCAAGGAACCGAACTTGGAAATCTTTGACTTGGATGACTTTGCTGACCGTTTATGTCATTATCAACATAATTCATAGCATATAATTCATGGATATATGCAACCTTTGTGGCCAACTGCACAAATATATTGTACATATATAGTACACACACACACACACATGAAACATTAGCAGGTCAATGTGTGTGACCGTGGAGATATGGCTGGTCGCATTCAGTAGTTAAGCATCTCATTAGTGTCTTCATAAGATACATTTTAGACCCGGCCTCAGCTGTACCTGTGTGTAATTTATTTTTATATATTATATATATATATATATATATATATATATATATATATATATATATTAGTTCAACACCTCTTTAAATATCTGAATCTGTGTTTATACTAGACTGTTGTTTTCCCTGTCGCCTGTTTCTCTGAGTGAGAGGCGAGTTGTCAAATGTTGTCAAACGGTGAGAACCTGGAGCCCACTCACGCATGCTAGGTTTGTGAACAGTACAAACTATCCCTATGGAAAAGTGTTTTTAGATGGAAGCAGCACACTTGTATTTTATGGCTAATATAACCCGTTGTACAACTTTATTAGTCATTATTTGAGTTGAACGGTGACTGCAGTCCAGGTTCCATATTGAGGAGTCACTCTGCTACAAGCTCACACAGGTTGCCAGAGTGAAGATACCGAATGAAAACAAGCTCAATTATTCTGCACAACGGCAAGTGACAACCCCTACACTGTAGGTTGATCGGCTAATGTACCCTCGGCTTCACATTCACCTGTTCATCCTGTCACATGTCCATTGACACGTTTGCCTATTCACACACACACACACACACACACACACACACACACACACACACACACACACACACACACACACACACACACACACACACACACACACACACACAACATCCATAGAATAGTTCAAACATTAGGAGGTCAATGTGTGTGACCCTGATGACACCAGCTCATGTGGTGTATTAAGTCCTAAGTCCTTCTGGGCCCTAGGCCGTCTGCCTCTTCCAAAGGCAACTCCAACATGTGGCCGTGTTTCAGCGTGGGTCTGCTCAAACAGCCCAAAGAGGCTCTTTAGGTTGTGTGGAATCTGTTACGATCTCAGTTGATCCAATTGACTTGCCGCAGCGCGCTATGTTTGGGCGCCATTTGTTTCATATCTGGCAACCTCGTAACCATAACACACAAAACCAAAAACAACTGACCCAGGACAGAGATGTCAATGCAGAACAAACTGCATTGTCTGGCACACAACTCCAGAACGGAAGGTCATAGAGACTCAAAAAGTGGCGGCTTCAGACATAATTTGGGTTCAAGTAAAGCGCCTGAGTTGGATCGAAGTTTCTACGACGTTCCGCTCCGGAGCTACAGACATTTTGTGTGTGCGTGTGCGTGTGTGTGTGTCTTTCCCCCTGAAATAATCCCCACGTTCCCTCTGGAACCCTTGACTTGAAAAATGAGTTGATTTAATGTCTTGATCATTCCTAGTATATAAGGTGCCTTTGCTGACCAATCATTACACAGAAGGATACGCCTACGCCTAAGAAATACGTGCTTGCTTCTCATACCCCTCGCCGAATCCTCGAGCAATGCCAAAGCTGCCATATTTTAGCTCGTTAGAATACAGAGGCCACCAGGGCATTATTTATAGGCCTTGTGCCAATAGGATAATTAATTAATATAGACTAATTGAGTGTAGGCTTACATATATATGTTTCAGGCTAATTAATGATTCATAATAATGTGATAGATTAAACGTTGGTCTGGGGAAGATGCTGTCATTTTCTTCAGCACAAGAGGCGTGTTCAATGGGCCTATTTGAAATGCAACAATGACTCTGTACTAGTCGTGGAACGGTTCACGGGTTACCCGTGATCCGTACGGATAGACCCTCACGGTTCGGGACGCAAGTAATTATAAAAGAAAATAAAAAAGTTTTGCGTTCACGTGATCATCGCATGTTTAAAGGACAATTCCGGTATTTAGCACATTGAGCCCCCTTTCTGGTTTGTCTAGGATGAAATATAGAGGTTGACAGACACACCGAAATGTAGACTATACCTGTCCCAGGTATTTGGCTCATTTTGATTCGCCCCTGCCTGCTTCAGAATAGCTGGCTCTGGGCATTCACAAACCTTAAAACAACCCTTAACGTTTATTTTCAGAAATGTGCAACTCACCGAGTGGTAAGTGGTGTTTGTTGATGTTCCGAATCAAGTATCGTAGCAAAATACAGTTTCGGTCGTGTTTTATTTGGTGTTTCGTAAATCCCATTGAAACGGAAACCGAACCGGAAGCGGAAATGGGCTGTTTATGTTTGGTCGTAGTCTTTTCGCCCGGTTCTCTGTGCCTCCTTTGGACATTTTTTTTTTTTTTTGTATTTACTATGTCAAAAAAGAAGAAGGAATAATGCCTCAGATTGCACTTTATTAATTATTATTATTATTATTATTTTTTTTTTACTATGCTTAAAGGAAGCAGGATTATTGCCTAATTCTTCACTTTATTTGAAGATTTTATTTAAAGTCACATTTGTCTATCTTTTTTGTTGATGATGATCCGAAAATGATCTAACCCGTGACTCAAAAACCCTGACACGATCCGAACCGTGAGTTTTGTGATCCGTTGCACCCCTACTCTGTACGCAATAGGCTGCTTGCTGTCGCTTCCCTGTCGTCATTGTGTTGAACCATCCAATAGCGCACCAGGGGGGAAAGCCAGCTTGGTGATTGGCTCTCGTAAAATCATTTCGAAACTAGAAAGAAATGTCTTGGTGTTCTCCAGAGCCTTCTGCAGGGCGAACTCAAATTGCTGGCCGAATAGTCTAATAAGCAGACCCACTGGCGGTCAAAGGGAAGGGTGTTACTCCCGAGAGAACATCGGCCCTGGAGAGAAGGTCTCCCCTGTGCTCCTCAACTATGGTCTGGGAGCCGACAGCAGCAAAGGTTTTACTTACTTCGATTTCATCCAAGGCTGAATTAAAATTACATGTTTTTCTAAATGTTGTTCATCAACGGGGTTGTAAAGTAATAACTTCGGGGAAAACCTGTCAAAATAAATGTTTTATGTGCTTATTATCTTTATTCATTCATTCATGTGCCGCGGCCGCACTGACGGGGATGTTCTCTGATGTTATTTATCTTAAAGACTGCGTCGGGTTCTCAGACTCTCTAGTACAACAAGTAAAGACTCGTGTTGGGGGATGTCTCGGCCATGGTGGAGTAGGAGTTGGGGGGGGAAAGGAGGTTTGGATTTGACTCTCTGAAGTCCAGATTAACCGCGACACGAAGGAGAAAGGGATTGTTGCCATATACAGACTCCTGGAGGAGCTGCTCAACGTATGACCGATAGGTCGGAACAACGGAGCGTCGGAGAAATGGCATGGACCCGAAGTGAACTGACAGCCGTCTACTGAAACCAAATTTCTCGAATGACGCCTGAGTTTATTGTTTCTGGGGACATGAAGAGGTCAGCCGGTGACTCTATTACCACTAGTTGAAATACAGTGCCACCTATCATACCGGGGTACGAAATTCTTCGGCCAATGAATTGATTTTCTCACGTTAATAATCTGACGATTGCAGTTGTCCAATTGAGGAGCATAGTTAAACTATGGCATCAATCGGATTAAGCTGTGCATTTAGACGTGCTGACCGATTCAAACCGTTTGTTTGCACACCTGTATACAATTACTGACCTGATTATAAGGCTTTTCGTCACTACCACTGTTCAACACAAGGTGGAGGGATTCCTCATGCCTTCAAATGAGTCAAACTAAATAAAGACAAAAAAGGCCCAGTGCCTTGGTTCGATTCCTGCCTGGGTCCTTTACTACATTTCTTCCCCTCTCTCTCCCATACCGTCCTGTCTTACTCACTCACACGCCTGCATGTTGACTGACTTTTCCTTCATCTCTGAAGACATCACACGGTCATCCCATGATTTAGGATGAGCCTCTCAAGCTCCATAAATAAGAAGACATCAAAAGACAGTAACATAAGTGACCCCGTTGCTACCCATGTGGCGCTCAACAGAAGACGGCTTTGAACAGTCTCTCTGTCCCAGCCTTCATTGAGACCCCCTACAGACCTTCAATGGAAGAGCGCGCACAAGGCGCTCTTGTCTGTCTTTGGCTTCCTGTCGGACGTTCACCACCTCTTTGAGAGGATCGTCCCATGAGCCAGACATCTGAGTGCTCGCTGTCTCAGCCCACGCAGGCTGGAGTGTGTGTGTGTGGATGATGGCTGGTTGAAGCAGCCTCTCCTGGCCTGAGTCAGGCTGATTGGACCCTGGGGCTGGGTGAGGCTGCACACCTGTTGCACACTGAGGAGTCAGTGTGCCCAGGTTGAACCAGCCGCCTCCACACACACTCAGGGAGATGGGGCACTGGGCCATGTATCATGACCTACAAACCTGATTCAACAGCATCACCCTGCGACCCTGTAATGGTGGAGCCCAGGAAAAGCCACAGAGGAAGAGATTGGTTCCACTCACACCTAGTGTGTGTGTGTGTGTGTGTGTGTGTGTGTGTGTGTGTGTGTGTGTGTGTGTGTGTGTGTGTGTGTGTGTGTGTGTGTGTGTGTGAGCTGATTCCACCCGTAGCTATTTGAAATAAATCTGTTCTTATTAATCTAACTGCATGTCGTTTCTATACAACGTTAAAGTCATCTTTATCTTCTCAACCATCTCTCAGACAGAGGGGACTGCACATGTGTGTGTGTGTGTGTGTGTGTGTGTGTGTGTGTGTGTGTGTGTGTGTGTGTGTGTGTGTGTGTGTGTGTGTGTGTGTGTGTGTGAATTCTCTTCCCTACGCAGTACGTGAAATAACCCCTCCCTGCTCCCTTTGGGACCCTTGACTTGAAAAATTGAGATAACTATAGGTGTCTGTTTGTTGTGAGGAAGGTGTGTGTGTGTGTGTGTCTGTGTGTTAATGGGTGCGTGTGTGTGGTACTGTGTGTCTGTGTGTGGGTGTGTGTTGCGCCTGCTCGGCTGTCCTCATGCACGCACGCCCAAATATCCTAATTTCCTTCTCAGACTTTCTGTTGAAAGGGTGAATGAAACGGAGGCAGTGGGAGGCGGCGTCGGACCGAGACCACTTTAAACGTTAAAAAAAACCTTAATGTCATTGAGTGTATGGCCAGAAACAGGACCCTCATTCAGCAGTTGATTAGCGTTTCTGACGTGAGGAACGTTTGGTATCTGAGGAGGTCTCATGTCAGCGTTGGGCTGAAGGCATCCAATTACCTACTCAGAGAGGATGTCAAAACGTTTTAAATAATTGAGGACAATTTAATTCTAAGAGAGGGAGGGGAAAGTTAAAAAGTGAAAATAGTTGTTAAGAAAGTGATATGGCCTCAGTTTAGGACACAGACAGGCGTAGCGTCATGATACGAAAGGGCTCTCTGGCTCATTATGTTCTACAGCGGGTAAACACAATCCTCAACAACATGCATGTGAAGATTCACACAGCAAAGGAAGATGTTTTCAGAGGTACCTTGATGCCTGGACTCCCCTTACAGTCAACCGGCTAGCACCCTGTCACCTATATAGAATGTTTTCCCTGTATGTACTATGTATGTGTGGTTTAGGTAGATAAAGAAATCCATAGAAATGTTATGAGAACGAGGTCACAAAGAGAGAGACGAGCAGGGAGGAGAGAGAGGAGCGAGGAGAGAGGAGCGGGGAGGAGAGAGAGGAGAGAGGAGAGAGAGAGAGGGAGGGAGGAGAGGAGAGAGGAGGAGGAGGAGGAGAGAGAGAGAGGAGCGAGGAGGAGAGAGAGGAGCGAGGAGGAGAGAGAGGAGCGAGGAGCGATGAGAGAGGAGCGAGGAGGAGAGAGAAGAAGGAGCAGGGAGGGGAGAGGAGCGAGGAGGAGAGAGAGGAGCGATGAGAGAGGAGCGAGGAGGAGAGAGAGAAGAGGAGCGGGGAGGAGAGAGGAGAGAGAGGAGCGACGAGAGAGGAGCAGGGAGGAGAGAGAGGAGAGAGGAGCGACGAGAGAGGAGCGAGGAGGAGAGAGAGAGAGAGGAGCAGGGAGGAGAGAGAAGAAGAAGCGGAGAGGGGAGAGGAGAGGGGAGACGGTAAAAATAGACTGCAGAGTAATGAGTCAGCGCCTACTGGAGGAGGTCTGCTCCTCCTCCTCCTCCTCCTCCGGCCTTGCTGGAGTAGAGCTGCTCTCCTCCTCCCCCACAGGAGGTCCTCGCCTCGTCTCCCTTGTCTCCCGGGGAGGTGCTCCTCTCTGCTCCTCCTCCAGGCGTCAGACCTCAGGGAGAAGCCTCAGACCTTCAAGAGGAGATCTCAACCCCTTGTGTAAACATCCAAGAGGAGAACCCCACCTCCTTAATGACCTCATCACTTGAGGAGGTGCCATCCTCTGCTCCCCTCAGACCTTCATGAGGAGAACCCCACCACCTTAATGACCTCATCACCAGAGGAGGTGCTGGTCTCTGCTCCTCTCAGACCTCCAACAGGAGAACCCCACCTCCTTAATGACCTCATCAGAACCTGTGGTGGGAATGTTTAAGGATAAAGAGAAATCTAAACTTGCAACAATTAGTCACATTTATTTAAGTAATAAACGTATAATAATATGCAACAAAATACAATAATCCAAGGCTTTAGATGGGAGTTGGTTGGCCCTGCGTCTCTCCCCGCAAGGGGAAGACAAAGCATTGGCAAAGCAAGGACTTCTTATACCGTGGCAGGCAGGTCTCAGGATGCGGAGTACAGCTCTGCTCCCCAATAAAACGATCGCATTGGTTAACCAGGTGGTGGTAAACAATAGATGAAACTCCTCAATAATTCATATGTTGCTTCCTTTTCATCATCTAAGCTGTTTCCTATTCCTTGTATTGTGTAGCCACCCTACCTGTTCCTTTTGTTCTCTAACGTTAAACTTTGTGTCCGGGTTCAACCGTCAGGGAGCTGGGATCCCCTGATGCTTAAACAGACTTCACCTTCTCCTCCACCTCCTCTTATTACTGTTTAATGTGACGATATGCACCAGACACTAGCTTTTATCAACCATAAACCAGGAGGTGTGTGTGTGTGTGTGTGTGTGTGTGTGTGTGTGTGTGTGTGTGTGTGTGTGTGTGTGTGTGTGTGTGTGTGGTGTGTGTGTGTGTGTGGTGTGTGTGGTGTGTGTGTGTGTGTGTGTGTGGGTGTGTGTGTGTGTGAGTGAGAGAGCTGCGACTATGGGGGGGAGAGAGATTGGGGGAGTCTAGAGATGACTCATTTTTAACACTCAGACGCATGCATGCACACACACATGCAAACACATAAACACTAACCCATAACCAACTACACACACAAACCAAATAGTCACACACACACACACACACACACACACACACACACACACACACACACACACACACACACACCACACACACACACACACACACACACACACACACACACACACACACACACACACACACACACACACACAACCCACCCCCACACACACACACACACACACACACACACACACACACACACACACACACACACACACACACACACACACACACACACACACACACACACACACACCACACACACACACACACACACACACACACACACACACACACACACACACACACACACACACACACACACACACACACACACACACACACAACCACCACCACACACTGCCCTCTGTTTGAGAGATGGTTCAGAAGATAAGGGTGACTTTAACCTTGTATAGAAACGACATAAACTAACGAAGTTAGTTTAATAAGAACTGATTTATTTCAAATAGCTACGGGTGGAATCCACTCTCACACATAAAGCACACACACACACACACACACACACACACACACACACACACACACACACACACACACACACACACACACACACACACAGACACACACACACACACACACACACACACACACACACACACACACACACACACATACCCTTCTCAGACTTACAGTATACATTTTGATATCCACACACCAGGGAACAGAATGATCCTGTGAAATAATCACTCTAGTGTCCCTTTTAATTTTTGCCACCCCGTCCCTCCCTTTCATACGCACGAACACACACACGCACACAGAGACACGCAAACACACACACGAACGCACACACAAGGGCCTGTTTTTCTCTTTATTTCCTAGCGTTAATCCTTTCCGCTCCGCTCGCCTCGCGCCGCACTGTCTGTTGCTCCGCAGACAAGAGAGAGAGGGGGGGGGGGTGGGGGTGGTGGGGGAGTAAGCGAGTGCTAAGAAATTATGCAAAAGGCCTAAGAAATGTGGCCATGGGGGAGAGGGAGAGAGAGAGAGAGAGAGAGAGAGAGAGAGAGAGAGAGAGAGAGAGAGAGAGAGAGAGAGAGAGAGAGAGAGAAGAGAGAGAGAGAGAGAGAGAGAGAGAGAGAGAGAGAGAGAGAGAGAGAGAGAGAGAGAGAGAGAGAGAGGAGAGAGAGAAAAGAGGGAGAAGCACGACATGAGGAGATAGTATGCCGCGACGGGGAGGAAGTGACAGACAAAAAGGAAAAAAGATAAGGAGGGAGAGATAGACACACACACGCGCACACACACACACACACACACACACACACACACACACACACACACACACACACACACACACACACACACACACACACACACACACACACACACACACACACACACACACACACACACACACACACACACACACACACACACACACACACACACACACACAAGCGCGCGCCACATGCAGAGGTTGCTCTGACGTCAAGCGGAGCCATCTGACTCGCTCGCTCCTCCGCCGACCAGCATCGTCGCGCGCTGCCAATCCATTCCACGCGCTACACATAAAAACAAAGGCTGTAGCGCGCGAGGGGACCGGAGAAGAGAGTCGACCAGCACCGGGGAGGAGGACGGTGTCTTGTGCAGCACACACGGGCTAATGGACTGGTTGGTTTTTCAAGAGCCGTTCGTTGTAAACACGCGTGGAAAACCTTGAGACATCGCGATCTTTAATTCTCGGGAATTCGGAGCGCCAGTTAATTCGGAGGAAATGGAGTAAAAACACGCGACAGCTGTTATCTGTTGAGCTGCCTTCGCTCTGCCCGTTCCGCGTGACCCGCCGTCTCACCGCCTCAACAACAGCCTGCCACGCGGGCGCTGCAGTCAAGCACGAGCCGGCGTGTTATGAAGAGGCGCGAGGAGAGAGGGGGTCGGCACTGAGGGTATCGTGCACTTGAGGTTCATCCTGGAGATGTGATTCCGAGGTGGCGCGAGCGACCGAGGGATTCCGAGGC
>OLKM01000399.1:37866-42866 GCA_900291075.1 Melanogrammus aeglefinus | reverse complement strand
TTTACAGAGGTCTTATTCTGTCTAATAGAGGAGCAGGCTACAAACATCTATCACTAACCCGCTGGTGTGTGTCTGTGTGTCTGAACCACAGAAGAAAGCAAATCAATAGGATTATTTCCTTGTTTGTGAGTCTGTCTGTGTGTGTCTACATCTGCGATTGTCTATGTATGTGTGCGTGTTTGTGAGTATGTGTGTGTCTGTTAGAGTGTGAGTGTTTGTGTTTTGTGTGTCTATGTATGTATGTACGTGTGATTGTTTTTGTGTGTGTGTGTGTGTGTGACTATATCTGTGGTTGTTTTAGTGTGTGTGTCTGTGTGTGCGTGCATGTGTGAGGGTGTGTCTACATGGTAACTCTTATGTCATTTGCGTGCCAGCTGATGTGCTGGTGGCAAGTGGGCGGGGACGGCGTCGCACAGCATTATAATCTGTAGCGTAGCGTAATGTAATCCTGCAGACAGGATGGTGTTGGACTCAGAGCAGGCAGCGCGGGCCTCTGCCGCTAACAAGATGGCTGCCTGCTCCCCCATTGACCTCTGAACTCGGATCGCACGCCATCCATTCACATTCGTTTGACCTTGAAGGTTAGCTCCCTTAGCTTACGTGACTGCTGGTTCAGCGAGGCTTCCTGAAAAACCCTCGTCTTCATCAGCGTGCTGAGAACGCTCCATCTTCCAGGCAGCTCTGGCCATCGCTACATCTCCAATCGATCGCGGTGATTGATGCTAACAGAACCGCTAATTATACACGGTTAGCACCAGCTTTGTCACGGTATGTTTTAGAGGACAAAAGGTGTTGCTCAGCCTGTGATAGCGCTGTGTCGTCTCGCTGGGAGGAGATTTACAGCCCGCAAAGACAAACAGTGTTTTGTTTAAAACAGAAATACACCGAAAGCAGATCTATTTTTTTTGGAAGCGGTGCATGGAATTCCCCTGTGCTCCGGTTCACCGGCGCGTTGTCTAAAGCGTCGCGGAGAGTCCCTGTGTGAGTGTGAAGCTTCGCTCTACTCACTCAGTGTGAACAGGGCTTCAGAGTCAACTGCATGACCTTGTCAGAGGTCGTGACCTATTGCCCTGTCTGGACCTCCTACCGGTCAATGTTTATCATCTTCAATTTGAAGAGTAAGCTGAAAATCCCCTTACCCCTCCCCCTTGTTTTGAAGGGGTAAGGGGAAGGGGTAAGGGGTAGAAATGGGATTCAGCCTTAATTGAGGCCACTGACCCCCTGGGACTGCTCGGTCGGTGAGGCGTGGTCTTCTGGGAACAAACCTGCCCATCCAACCCCTCCGAGGACCAGGATGTGTCTGTGTTAAGGGGTTCCCTCCGAGGGCCAGGATGTGTCTGTGTTAAGGGGTTCCCTCCGAGGGCCAGGATGTGTCTGTGTTAAGGGGTTCCCTCCGAGGGCCAGGATGTGTCTGTGTTAAGGGGTTCCCTCCGACGGCCATGATGTGTCTGTGAGGGCCAGGAAGGGTTCTGACCGCTGGGTCGGTGTGGTGCTGGAGGGGCAGGGAGGGCCTGCGGGGTGGGGGGGGGGGGTCCGTGGCCTGGGTCCCGGAGGGGATCACCCCCACAGGGGTCTCTGTTCCAGCCTCTCTCTGTCTGATGTGACCCAGTAAATAAACCATCCCCTGCTGGCTCTCACAGCCAGGGCTGACATGGATCTGATGGGGTCACCTCCACCCCTCCACCCCTGGTTCTATTCGTTCCTCCGCCGCATCTTTCTCACATCTCTCCAGCCATCTCTTCTATCTCTCCATCTCGTCACCTCTCGCCCTCTCATCCATCGCCTCCCCTCACTCTCTCGCGTAGAAAGCTGCCCCCTCACCTGCCTGCTCCCCATGACTTCATACCAATACTAGTGGCACAGCCCCTCTGGTCCGGGGGGGGGGGGGGGTCCCGGTCCAGGTCGTGGTCCTCCATCCTCCCTGGTGGGGGTCCTGTGGGTTGCCTACAGTGGCTGATCCCCTATGTCAGCTCGGGAGCGTATTGAGTGAGCTGCAGGCTTACAGTGAGAGTGATTTTCAGCTTACTCTTCAAATTGAAGATGATTTCAGACGGGATTAGCTCCCGGGGATAATCTACCCAGGGGGCGGGTCGCCAGCCACAGCCACATAGCTCCCCCCCCCCCCCGCCCCGCCTCCCTACCTCTCCCTCCTCCCTCCCACCTTTCCCTGCCTCCCTCCCCTCTCCTCATCCCTCCCCCACCTCTCCCTCCCTCCTCCCTCCTGCCTCTGCCTGCCTCCTACCTCTCCATCCCTCCTCCACCTCCCCTCCTCCTCCCTCCTCCTCCCTCCTGCCTCTCTCCCTCCTACCTCTCCCTCCCTCCTCCCTCCCATCTCCTCCTCCCTCCCTCCCTCCTCCCTCCTCCCTGTCTCTCCCTCCTACCTCTCCATCCCTCCTCCACCTCCCCTCTCCTTCTCCCTCCTCCTCCTCCCTCCCCACCTCTCCCTCCCTCCTCCCTCCCCCACCTCTCCCTCCCTCCTGCCTCTGCCTGCCTCCTGCCTCTCCCACTCTCCCCAATCCTCCCCCACAAACCCCACCACTTCCCTCCTACCTCAGCCCCTCCTCTCTCCTTACTCCCCCCTCATCAGCCTTCACCCAGCTCTGAGGAGTATAACGGTCGGCCCTTTTCGGTCAAAGGAAACGGTCAAAGTGTCTTTCCTGTTGAGCTGCAATGGAGAGGGAGAATGATTTATAACTTCTTACAGACAAGTGAACAAATCTTCTCTGTGGATTAATGGATATGAGGAGATCAGAAGTAAGACTTGAGGGTTTAATTCTGCGTCTGAGCGGCTTGCTGAAACAGGAAACATACGATTTGTTTGGCTGTGTCTGGTCCTTCCTGTTGGCACCGCCAGCCGGCCAATGAGGGGCCGGGGGGGGGGGGGGGACAGACGTGTGCTGGCTTGTGGACTCAAAGGGGAGGGCTGTTTGGCAGAGGCGGTGTTGAGGCAACGAGCGTTCATTCATTTATTCATTCATCCATTCGTTCGTTAATTCCCAAGAGACCTCCTCCAAGCAGTGGAGTAGTGATGTGGCACATAGCAGTTCTACCATAGTACTACAGAACTAACATAGTACCAAAGTACTATAATAGTACCACAGTACTAACAAAGTACCAGAGAACTATCATTGTTCCACAGTACTATGATAGTGCCGTGGTACTATCATAGTCCCACAGAACTACCATAGTACCACAGTTCCATAGTACCACAGAACTACCATAGTACCACAGTTCAATCATAGTACCACAGTACTACCATAGCACCACAGTTCAATCATAGTACCACAGTACTAGCATACCACCACATTACATAGCACCACAGAACACATTGCGAAGCATGTCAGGGGGACACCACCATAAATACAATGACAGACGTCCAGGTCACGCTCCCATTCTCTCCTCACGTCGGGTTAATAAATTGCTTTGTCCTTAAAGGACAAAGCAATTTATTAACCCTTGTTTTATCCCCCGCCATGAAAATAGGATAATATATATATAGGAGGCAGGAGAGTTATGTCTCCATAGTTGTATCCTCAGAGATAAATCTTCATAGTCATACCTTCGGAGTTCCACTTCCTCAACGGCCACAGACAGAGGAAGGGGGCAACAGCCCATAAACCGGATGCACAAGTTGCTTCACGGGGGAGTAGGAAAGAAGAATATAATGTTGAAAAAAAAAAGAGGTTATAATAACTTTACTATCACACATGCTTAATTCAGTTCATTATTCAGCAGTTGCTTTTATCCAAATTGACGTAGCGTGCATTCAGACGCATTTCCTGAGGCAGCAGGTAGGGGCCAAGGGGCCTCTGGCTCAGGGATGCCTATAAGGCCTCAGATCAGAGTCCTTTCGCTCTCTGTTTGGCGTCAAGCGTCCTCTAGGAGATGGTGTGCTTTGCAGATGAGTGCTTGTGTGTCTGGATATACCGGGGGCTTTAGGAACGCGTTGAATGAAGACCCCTTTCCTACCAGCGCCATCCTCTCTCCGACCTTCTGTTCATCCGGTCTCTCTTCCGACTGTCTCACTTCCGACTCTTAACCCTCCGCTGACCCGAGCCAGCGTCCGTGGCTCCGTCAGATCCAGCGTCGGCGTTCCCTCCGTGAGAGAGGCCGCCTCCCGTGTCACACAGAGAGACGCTGGATGCCGCCTCGCGTTAGTATTTCCCCCCCAGGGGCGGCCAGGAGGCCTCCTCAGACGTCCGTGATGTGCAGCGTGAGCACCGCTGAAGGCAAATGTCAACGTCTCCCATGAAGCCGGGGGGAGCCTGACGCGAGGGGTCAGAGGTCACCGGCCATGATGCTCTGTGTCGACAAACAGTTCTGTTAGAAGACGGCCAACAAGGAGACAATTGTGTGTGTGTTTTCTTTGAAATGCAACGTGGAATGTCTCGGTTTACGACGGCGGGAGAAGAAGGCTTGGCGTAACCTGAAGCATGTGACGATCAGTGAGGAAACAAAGCCTTTATTTACCCTGTCTGCACTCGGACTCTATTAAGCCACACGCCCTCACAGGCTACCTGCACTCACACGCAGCAGTCAGACTTGTTCTTTGCTCTGCGCGCTGACACGTTTGCCGCCCTTACATTCACGGTACCAAACGTGCTTTGTATCCTAACGTCGACGCCTATGGATGTCAAGAGTGCACCACCTCCCCCATGATGGTGTAGATCCATAGTGGAGATGCTTATCCCCGGGCCAAAAAGGCCCAGTGGGGTTTGGACCGGGGGCGTTTGTGTCACGACGGCATCGGAGCGAACCGCTGAGCTGGCTAGCGCTCGTCGCTAACATATTCAGAGCATATTGGATTCTGACAGTTTTCACGGCCCTGCGCAGGCCAGCTTCACCAGCCTCCCAGGTGTCATGCTAGCTGCTAATCCAATTTGCACTTGCAGGCTGGGAACGGAGCCAGCCGCTGACGGGGAAGAAGCCAGGAGCGCCTCCGCCTCTCTGGAGGCTGAGTCATGAACCTGGAGGCTCAGCCTCTCAGCCTCCTCTCTGGA
>OLKM01000399.1:27866-32866 GCA_900291075.1 Melanogrammus aeglefinus | reverse complement strand
ATGGAGTCAAAAATCGACGGTATCAGATTACAACTATGTTATTAAAACCTGTTTCCCTCGTGACCCGATACAGTTCCACACTACAATATAATAATATGAATAGTTTATGAACTGGTAGGACATGTTTTGAGAGCCTTTTTAAATACAGAACAGGGTTTTGAGGTTTTCCGCTCTTCAGTTGGTCTGTAGTTGTTCTTAAAGGTCTCATCTCATCGTTTTTTCGTTAATTTTGCGGTGATCTGTAGTCTGAATTGATGCCCTAAGAGCCGGTTTTAGAGAAAAAAAAACTTTGCTGGGTCTGTTTCATGCTGTTTTAGTTTGTTGGGGGAGGTGGGAGGGGACGAACGACAGGATTTCGCCTCTTAACATGAATATGCATGATATGAAAAAACACTTTGGCTGGGTACTGTTTCAGCCATGTGCTAGTTAGTTTTGTTGGGGAGGTGGGAGGGGAACGAAACGACAGGGATTTCGCCCTCTTAACATGAATATGCATGATAATGCTATTCTGCTCGCCTCTGATTGGCTAAAGAGCACGTGACGCTGAGCTGCAGAAATGAGCTCTGCTACTTCCTGTCGGCCGGTGGGCGGTAGCAAGCTAGCTAAGTTGGCGGAGGCGTGGGCCATGAAATACTAATTTTCGGTGTGACGTCACACCGATGGGGTTTTCTCATCCGCTCGTTTTTCTCTGTGATTTCTCTCATTGCCTAATATAGGTAATGGGGGTAGAGGAACACTTTCACGCGCAGCATGCATATGCAGGTCGTAGAGACCTATAGTATTTCAACAAAAACATGTATTCTCAGTTTCTCATGGAATGAGACCTTTAAAGTGGAAAGGGTTTTGTCTTGAATGACCGCTCTGGCGCGATTGTCTGGGTTTGGGTCGTGTGCCCTCGCCGTTTCTTATGTTTTGGTCGTTATTCTCCCACCCCAGTTCATTCTGGGTAATCAGACGAAACCGACACGCACTCCCTTCCACATGAGCGCGAAAACAACTCAAATTAAAGCAAATACATCTGTAGAAAACTTTAATCCGCTAACAATATAAATCAATGTTTACAGTTCGCAAACAAAGCCGTCCTCCACAATTTAGCTCTCGAGAAAATGCGATGATAAGGTTTCGAGTGCGCGGCGAGGAGAGCCCAGTAAACCGCTCGCCGCACGCCGTGGGTCAGCACTCAGGGATGTTAATCTATGTGTGTTCACTGAGGGCTTCCTCGTGAGGGTCCACGTCTGGAGGAGGATTCTGTCCCATCGTATCGCGTTACCAGGAAAATCTAGGCCAGGGCTCTCTGAACGAGCCGGTTTCATCAAAGCACATCAAAATCAAGCTCTGGTGCCGAGTCTGTCCCTTAGGGTGGAATATGTCTGTACTGACCTGTTGTCTCCCCCTTCTCTCTCTTTCTCCCTCTTGCTCTTTGTCTCCCCCTTCTCACTCTCCCACCCTCTCCCACTCCCCACCCTCCCCCTCACCCCATTCTCTCTCTTCCTCTCCCCCCACTCCCTCTCCCCCTCTCTCTTTATCTCCCCCTCCCTCTCTCTCCCCCGTCTTGCTCCCCCAACCTCCTTCTCTCCCCCATCTCCTCCCTCTCTCCCTTCCCACTCTCCCCCAGTCTCCTCCTCTCTCTCCCCCCCTGTCTTCTCTCTCTCATCCATCCTCTCCTCTCCTCCTCTCCCCCCTCTCCCTCTCTCCAAACTCTCTCTCCCTCCCTCCTCCTCACCCCTCTCCCCCCCTGTCTCCCTCTCTCCCTCCCTCCCTCCTCCTCACCCCCCTCTATCCCTCCCTCCTCCTCATCCCTCTCTCTCCCTCCCTCCTCCTCACCCCCCCTCTCTCTTTCTCCCTCCTCCTCATCCCTCTCTCTCCCTCTCCCTCTCTCCAACTCTCTCCCTCCCTCCTCCTCCTCACCCTTCTCTCCCCCCTCTGTCTCCCTCTCCCCCCCCCCAGGTGGTGGCACAGGGGGTCCTGTTCCTGTGTATGAACACGGCGGGCGTGTTCATCAGCTACCTGTCGGACCGCGCCCAGCGACAGGCCTTCCTGGAGACCCGCCGCTGCATCGAGGCTCGCCTCCGCCTGGAGACCGAGAACCAGAGACAGGTAGGACTACAGACAGGTAGGACCAGTGAACCAGAGACAGGTAGGAACCAGAGACAGGTAGGCCTCCAGAACCAGAGACAGGTAGGTCTCCGCTTGGAGGCCAGAGAACCAGAGACAGCTTGGTCCATTAGAGTCAGATCCCTGTCGCTCAGGAGCAGGCTGGGAGATGATTTACCAGACAATGCCACAGACCAGGTTTGAAGGTTATCTAAGATCTGACCCCTGGCTCGGGGACTCTGGGAATCGAACCCAAAACTTTTTGAAGGACCTCTCCGTCAGTATCAGACGTAGAGTGTTTGCTAAAGTGGCTGGGACGGACGGCCATGAGACGACTGTTATTGATCGATTGTTATTGATCCGGGCCTGTTACAATCAGCCTGCAGTCATATTGCCAATTCACTTAACAGAATAACACACAGGGCAAAACACACACACACACACACACACACACACACACACACACACACACACACCACACACACACACACACACACACACACACACACACACACACACAACAGAGTCAGGAAGTGTTTGTGTAGGTCTATATTTGTTCCTGTGTGTGTGTGTACTTTGTGGTTCAGTGGCGAGAGAGAGAGAGAGAGAGAGAGAGAGAGAGAGAGAGAGAGAGAGAGAGAGAGAGAGAGGAGAGAGAGAGAGAGAGAGAGAGAGAGAGAGAGAGAGAGAGAGAGAGAGAGAGAGAGAGAGAGAGAGAGAGAGAGAGAGAGAGAGAGAGAGAGAGAGAGAGAGAGCAGGAGAGAGAGAGAGAGAGGGAGAAAGAGTGTTTCCTGGAAGGCAGGGTGGGCCAGTGATGTCCTCTCTAATGGAACCAGAGCAGGGCCCCGACGCCCGGTGGGGGCCCGGCCCCTAATGTGGATTAATTAGCTCCCATTACTGATGTCACCACTGCTTCCCAAAATACTGGGGCCGCTATCGGCTGCTGGTGCAATCCGCACACCACCTAAACCCCAACGAAACCTCCCCTAAACCACAGGTTAACCCCACCTAAACCCCACCCAAACCCAGACAAAACCCTACCTAAGCCACAGGTTAACCCCACCTAAACCCCACCTAAACCACACCTCAAGCAGTATGACGTCACAGCCCCTGTCGATGCCGTGACCTCAGGAGAGGTCAGGACGACATCACCTTGACGTCAGAGGCAGGCGTACGGAGCAGATTACAGATCCATACCTAAGGTTAAGTGATCTGAACTTTACAAACCTATCACGTCGAGATGAGGTCTCACCAAGTAAACTGCCATGACGTTTAACCTATGAACAATTCAAACCTAAAGGTTGGAACAGCTCAGGAGGGAGAGTAGTTACCTTGTGACTAGAAGGTTGCTAGTTTCATCTCTGGCTCATCCTACCTGATTGTCGACCCCTGAGCAGGAAGACTCACCCTGAGTGCTGCTGATGAGCTGGCCGTCACCCTGCATGGTCGACTCCGCCCGTGAATGTGTGTATGAACCGTTGTAAGTCGCTGAAACTAAGCTTGAGCAGTTGTATTGCAAGCTGACTGAGGAGTTGCACCACGACAGCTTAAAATGGTCTTGGCAGAACCTCTACTAATTCATAGCCATGAGAAAACTACGGCTTTAAGACAATGTGCACCAACGCAGATGCACAAAATCGTAAGGGGTCAGTTAGTTAAAAGTGAGGAGTCGAAAACATTTCAGACCTCAAAACAATTGTCTCACGGGCCAAAGAACGGTTTAAACTAATGGGTTTAAACATTTAGAAATAAGAACACGGTTTGGGTTTTGTTACACAACAGAAATGAAACGCGGGGCTTTCATAAAGGCCGACACTTTTGTGCAGTGATCTTCTCCCTCTCGAACCCCCCCCGAGTCATGCTAGCAATATAGCGCTATGTTAGCCACGCTCGACTGGTGAACCAGACAGTCTGACCCGGCTGCCTCTGCTCTGCTGACTGCAGGCCATCTCTGCAACCTCAAGCGAGAGGACCACCTACTTATAGAGCCCCTTATGTTACAGAACCTGTTAGCTAATATGCTAGCAAGTTGTTGAGCCCAATGATTAGCTAAAGCTCACCTCTTCAGGTGATGCCTTCCCATTCAGCTAAACAGCTAGATAGCATACCGGCTTTAGCTCCACAGCTAGTTAGGAACCTAATCAAGTTTGTCAATTCAAAGCTCTGCTTCATGGGCTTTTCTTAACTGTCCCTGGATCTGTAACTGAGGACAGCACGTTGTATAGCACTTTTAGCCACAAGGCCACTGAGGACTCTTCCTAATTAGCGGTCGTCGTTCACCCATGCAGAAACTCATAATATAACCGCCGTTAGCACTCGGCGGCGCCGGCTACCTGCTCTTTAACCTCCGCCAGCGGGGAGGAGGCTAGCTGAGGCAGTTATGTTCCTATTGGAGGAGAGCTGAGCCAAGCAAACCCTCCGGTGGAGAAACAACCTGATTTAACGACAGACATTTAGTCGCCTGCTTTGGGACTTTTTAGATTCAAACTGTAGCAAAAGTGGTGGAACAGTAGTCCTCACAGATAAGAGGTACAGAGATATATATAGGCCCCCCAATGAAGTGCAGATAGCTAGCTTCAACTCATTTGAGTTCATCTAGCTAGGCTTTACCCATGTCGTGTTCCAATATCCATACTATCCATACTTACTAGCCTTAGTTTGAGTACGTAGGGCTTTCCAATTCAGATCGGGACGAAAATAAGTGTACTGAAAGGACCCGGATGGTGTACTCAAAACGGTCAAATCGCGAAGGGTGGATGGATGTACACTTTTCATACTGAACGGCAGCCATCTTAGCTACGTAGCGGAAGAGGGCGGAGCCAGGCTGACACGGTGTGTATCGGTTGTGGTTGTGCGTGACGCCCTGCGTGTCTCCGCCGTGACGTTCCTCAGGAGCGGCTGGTGCT
>OLKM01000399.1:7500-19274 GCA_900291075.1 Melanogrammus aeglefinus | reverse complement strand
AGAGAGAGAGAAAGAGAGAAAAAGAGAAAGAGAGATAGAGAGATGAGAGAGAGAGAGAGAATGAGAGAGAGAATGAGAGAGAGAGAGAGAGAGAGAGAGAGAGAGAGAGAGAGAGAGAGAGAGAGAGAGAGAGAGGGAGAGAGAGAGACGGCGTTACCGTGGAAACGTGTGGCCCCGCGTCGTCGGTTGGGAAGAGGCTTCGAGGCCCTTCCGATTGTCTTGCCCTCTCACGCACGAGCTCTGTGTTTTGTTCATGTTCTTACCCAGAATCCCTTGCTGTGGTTTAAGAGAGATGTTCTTGTTCCCCTCGACGGTTCAGAGAGCTGTTCCTGAGCCGTGATGAAGGGTTATTAATGGGTTGGGTTATTATTAGTTAGTTAGTATTTAGTAGGTTGCTAGTATTCGCGGCATTGATGTTAGTGGTATTGTTGCAAAACAATATATCCTAGTGGTGTTAGTAGTATTGTTGTTAATATAACCAATAGTATCATATTGGCAGTATTATTTAGAATAATATTTTTAATATATATATTTTAATAATGCCTAACGATAGTAGTCAATTAACTCCTAGCATTGGCCAGTATCGTTAAAGTAGAACACAATGAAGAGCGATTGCAGCGATAATAACCTCAACATGGAACTATTGAACATCACCGATGCAGAGGTGAGGCTAGCTGAGCCCGGAGCCCTGTGTGTCCCTGAGTAATGATGATGGATACACGTGGTGTTTACCTCCGTCACACACCATCACACCCCCGCTGGCAAGCTAGGATTCCTCCACCGCAACGAGGGAATCAGCTGGGTCTCAAACCTGGGGAGGGGTTAGAGGTCACGGCCGAAGAGAGAGAGAGAGAGAGAGAGAGAGAGAGAGAGAGAGAGAGAGAGAGAGATAGGAGGGAGAAGAGAGGGAGAGGGAGAGAGAGAGAGAGAGAGAGAGAGAGAGAGAGAGAGAGAGAGAGAGAGAGAGAGAGAGAGAGAGAGAGAGAGAGAGAGAGAGAGAGAGAGAGAATGTTTCTGTACCGGATGCTAGTGACTCAGAGTGTTTCATAAGTCAACGTGTTTTGGAAGGCAGGGGAGCACAGCTCAAAGTTATGCGCACGCACGCACACACACATAAATACACACACACACAGCAACAACAAGAACATGAAAGCCACTTACCGTACCAGTTTTGGCGTTCCCAGATACAGATGTAAAGCTTAACTAGCGTACGCTCACATGCACACCCATACATACGGACACACCCGTGTATTCACAACCAGAAGCATGCTAGCACGCAAGCAGTGTTGCTACGTAGCTACATGCTCAGTCAACATTAGCATGGCCAGATGCCAGGTCAGTCGATGGCGGGCTTCATTGTTTGCTCGTGTGACGGCTGCTTAAACAGTCAGCGGATGTTTAGCATCTTCCTAGCCGCAACGCTACGGCTACACAAGGGCTAAAGTGGACACACACACATCCATCACACATAAAGTCACACACCCACACCCATGCAAACATGCACACAGACAACCACACACACAAGGAAACACAACACACACACACACACACACATATACACACACCCTCTCTTTTACACACACACACACACACACACACACACACACACACACACACACACACACACCACACACACACACACACACACACACACACACACACACACACACACACACACACAAACACACCCTCTCTTTTACACACGCACACCCACCCACACGCACTCACAGACACACTCACAAACACACAAACTCACACTCAAAGACACACACACACACACACACACACACACACACAAAATAAAAGCAGCTATCTGTTATTGCCCACTATAATACTTTCTAATGACAGGAAGTAGCCATGTAGGACTGGAGCCTACTTCCTGTCTGCGGCAGCGTATGAGGAGCCAGAGACAGAGCGGCACCCTGACCACAGAGCGGTACTTAACGGCGTCTTGAGGCCGGTATTAATAGGATCAATCTCCACACGCGCTCGGCGCCGGTGCTGACGTACAGTAGCTCCCGTGCTACGACCTCATTAGCACGGCCGCCTGCCTCCGTCACCCGGGCCGCCACGCCTGGGCCGCCACGCCTGGGCGCCGCCCCCTCGGAAACGCGGGCACGGAGGCGGGCGGTGTCTGACGCATGACTCCGTCGCATTTGATGTTCTCCTCACAGAGGGCTGCGTGGCTTTTGTGGCAGTCACTGGGAACACTAGTCAGAGGGAGACAGAGGGGGAGAGGGGGGGAGAGAGGGGGGGAGAGGGAGAGGGGAGGGGAGAGAGAGAGAGAGAGGGAGAGAGAGAGAGAGAGAGAGAGAGAGAGGAGAGAGAGAGAGAGAGGTGATGAGGGAGAGAGAGAGAGAGAGAGAGAGAGAGAGAGAGAGAGAGAGAGAGAGAGAGAGAGAGAGAGAGAGGGGTGATAGGGGAGAGATAGGGACGGGGGAGTAAGAGGGAGAAAGAGAGCGACAGAGATTCGGAAGGAGAGAGAGAGAGAGAGAGAGAGAGAGAGAGGGAGATGAAAAATAGACATTGAGAGCGGGGGGAGAGAGAGAGAGGTTTCATATCAAAGTCTTGTGGCAGGAGTCTTAAAAAGTGTCTTCTATGTGCTGGTTTCTCTCTGCGCTGGAGTCTGAGTCACCGGGTGGGGGGGGGGGGGGTCAGGGAGGCAGCATGACTGAACGACCACGCAGCAATCAACAAACAGCACAGGGAATGTCGTCACAACACGTTGTGTGATGTTGTAGAGAACTTGAGGGAACTGGCCGGGCTCTTGTGTTAAAGAGTAAATTAATGCAAGAGGCTGAAAGGTTGTGGGTTCCATCCCCAGTTCTCAGTCTACCTGCTCCTTAATGACCTGTCTCTGTACTGTCTAACCCCTACCTGCTCCTTAATGACCTGTCTCTGTACTGTCTAACCCCTACCTGCTCCTTAATGACCTGTCTCTGTACTGTCTAACCCCTACCTGCTCCTTAATGACCTGACTCTGTACTGTCTAACCCCTACCTGCTCCTTAATGACCTGTCCATCTATCTACTGCCTAACCCCACCGCTTAACCAGAGGGGTGGAGTCAGAGGGGTTGAGTCAGAGGCTGGAGTCAGCGGGGTGGAATCAGCGGGCGGATCAGAGGGGTGGAGTCAGAGGGAGGAGTCAGAGGGGTGGAGTCAGAGGCTGGAGTCAGCGGGGTGGAATCAGCGGGCGGATTCAGAGGGGCGGAGTCAGAGGTCACTAAAGCTACGGCGCCTCTCTCAGGGAGGCCTGGAGGTTTTGCTGCTGACATTGTAGGATTCAAACCCACAACCTTCGGACTGGGAGCTGAACCCTGGGGACGGGACCCCCCCCCCCCCCCCCCCCCCCCCACCACAGCTGCCGGTGGTTTAGCGCCTGCCATTGTGTGCTGGTATTTCCACAAGAGCCAAATGCCGTTTGTAACCGATGGCAACCAAAACATACACCCCCACCAACCGCCAGCATGGTTGGCCTATCAGCAGGCAGCGTGGGGGGGAGGGGGGGACGATGGCGGGTGTGAACGGCATAAAGGCCAAGACAGGGAGCATGTGGCCTTTCTGCTGCATCTCCTCCGGCCCTCCTTCCACACAGAGGATCATCACACGAACGCCATGACAACCGCAGCCTGTCCATGATACTAGCATCTCTCTCTCTCTCTCTCCCTCTCTCTCTCTCTCTCTCTCTCTCTCCCCCCCTCGCTAGCAGAGAGCTCCACCAGGCCGTCCTCTCAACAGAGCGGGGGGGGGGGGGGGGGGGGGCGCGTAGATGAGATGTGACACGCCCCCGATGCGGGTGGTCCGGGGTGTGAGGGTGTCGGTATGAGTCCCCTCTGGAGGCAGGGGAGAGCTCCACTGGGAGGCCGGGGGGGTCAGTGCCCCCCGGTGACCCACGCCAGGGTGTCCTTCACGGCTCCTCTCTCCTCCAGGAGGCCGAGCAGATCATGTATTATTCGCTTGGATGCTAACCCTTAAAGCCCCCCTTTTTTAACGCTGGCTGTTGGAATCCCTGCGGCTGATTGGCTCAAAGTGGGGTCAGGGGATTTCATCTCCCTGCGCCTGATTGGCTCAAAGTGGGTGCTCTGAGGTTTTGATATAGTGGGATGAAGCGACGAGGTGCTGTGAGGGTGTCTCGCGTTGGGGTGTTGGTAGGTGTCCAGGGCCCGGGACAGACCTGGAGCAGGGTCAGACTCACAGCAGGGGTCATGGTAGCGGGGCTGTTCAGTCCCAGGGGACGCTGTCACACAAAGTGTGTCCCCATGACAGGGTGAGACACTTGGGTCTCTCCTGGATTCACCCAAACATCCGTTACCGATTGAATCTGTCCGAATGACTTCCTCGTGCCGATTCCTCCCAGGAGCGCCTCAGACGACGCTGTGTGACAAACTTTAATTGATTAACTTTAATTATTCCAGGAGCTATTATTAGAGAGAGAGAGAGAGAGAGAGAGAGAGAGAGAGAGAGAGAGAGAGAGAGAGAGAGAGAGAGAGAGAGAGAGAGAGAGAGAGAGAAGAGAGAGAGATGAGAGAGAGAGAGGAGGGAGGGAGGAGGGAAGGGAGGGAGGAGGGAGGGAGAGAGGGAGAGAGAGAGAGAGAGAGAGAGAGAGAGAGAGAGAGAGAGAGAGAGAGAGAGAGACTGTCCTGACGCGTGGACCAGCGAGGGTCACTGGTTGGTCAGTGAGCAAGAGAGCGGAGCCGGACATGACAGTTTGGTGTCTGATAGAATGCAGCATGCAACGTTCCCCGTCAGGTGTGCTGTAAGGTTATCCACCCGACAGTATGCTGTCATGATGACAACATGTTTGACTGGGACACACACCCACACTCACAGACACACACACATTCACTCGCACACACACACAGACTTTTGCAATTACACATACAGGGAACACGCTCAGAGAGATAGTAACACGTACGCACACATTCAAGCCCACAAGCACAAACACACACACAAACACACATGCAAGCACATCTACTGAGACACAAAAAAACATAAACCACACACACGCGAGCACATCTACAGAGACACACATAATCTCACACACTTACACACAAACTCACACACGTACACAAACACTCACACACACACTCGGACTCACACACCGACTGATACACAAACACACTTGCAAGCACACACACATCAACGCACACGAAAGCACATATACAGAGACACACACACACACACAGGCTGTGTCACCCTGGCGTGTTAAATGGGGGTGCTAATAGCTCGGGGGTCCTCAGCCATTACCGCCATCTGCCGCACGCAGGGGAAGATTTCCTGCAGCTAATGGCGGAGAGTTTAATGTCAGCGGCTTCATCAAGTTAGCCGCTGTTCCACGGGTGACCTTCTCCCGGTCACCCCTGCCGGCCACCGTACTAATGCGCTAGCTGGCTACAAAGTGGGCTTCACGCGTGTTACGGGTTCCGAGGGAGGTGTAGAGTAGTCCCACGCGGTCGTTTCTAGGTCTACATAGAACTAGAGCTTCTAGAACGGCATGGATGATTTTTTTCTAGATCTTCATGGAATCGAGTTTCTACATCTCTACATCGAACTGAGTTCCTAGATCACAGATAGAGCTGAGTTTCTAGATCTACATGGAAACGAGATCTCTAGATCTCTAGGATTCTTGATGAAGCCCTATGTCGTCGTGTGCCTTCCTGTTTTGTCTCGACCCGGTCGGACCGTCTCAGAGTCGCTTGCGCTCTGGTGAACATGTGAACGTCTGATCTGGTACGTTCTGGTGTGGCTAGTTCTGATTGGTGATGAGTGAAGAATGAATCTTGTGTGTTGTAATTACTTCCTCTCTGCAGCTAACCTGTATGAAAGGTTATTCACCGCCTGTTGATTCACTAATCTATTCATTTATCGAATAATACAATTTTCTTTGCCATTGCCTTGTTTCTTGCACTCTTTTTTTCTTTATCTACTTCTCTGCCTGTGTCTTCTGTCTACCCCCCCCCCCACCCAACCTCATGACATTATGTGTGTGCACAAGACAACGGATTATTATCAAGTGATAAGTGATTCAGGGTCTGTGTGTCCGTCTTCGAGGAGACGGCGCTCGTGTGTGAATGTGGGATGAGATGAGGAGCATGACCACTGCAAGCTGCCCTTCCGATCGACAACAACACGTTATCCGCTAGCATTTTGGTCCTCTTTGTCTCTTCCTCTCTCTCTCTCTCTCTTCCTCTCTCTGTCTCTCTCTCTCTCTCTCTCTCTCTCTCTCTCTCTCTCTCTCTCTCTCTCTCTCTCTCTCTCTCTCTCTCTCTCTCTCTCTCTCTCTCTCTCTCTCTCTCTCTCTCTCTCTCTCTCTCTCTCTCTCTCTCTCTCTCTTCTCTCTCTCTCTCCTCTCTCTCTTCTCTCTCTCTCTCTCTCTCTCTCTCTCTTCTCTCTCTCTCTCTCTCTCTCTCTCTCTCTCTCTCTCTCTCTCTCTCTCTCTCTCTCTCTCTCTCTCCCTCCCTTCTCTTTGTGTGTCTGTCTGTTGTCCTCCTCCCTCTGAACTTGTTTCCGTACCCGGGTTTGAAACCCGGGCCTGGGGGGCGGGACTAGCGAGCTCATTCAATCTGCATGTGCTTTCCCTCTAGACGTTGGCTGCCCTAACGAGAAACTCAATTAATCTGCTTCCCAACCATCTTGCACAAGCTTTGCATGTCCACTCTGGTCCTGAGGAAATTAACAAGAGAATAGAGAGCGCCATCGACTTACGGAGTGGCGATAAGTTGAGGCGCGAGAATATCAAGGCTCTGTCGGTGACCTTTAAAGACGCCAGCATGGAGCAGAAGGTAGCTGGATCGTCTGGATCGACCCCATCACCTCCTCTCCTTATCCTCCCCCCCCCCCTCTCTCTCTCTCCTCCTGCTTCACTTCTTTTCCTGAGATCTTAGCCCATTTGAAAAAAAACAGAAACACCCAAACGCTTTTATGATTTGTATTTCCCCCCCCTGTCATGAGTGAGCTGAAGGCGCTGAATGATGACATGCTAGCAGTGATATAGAGAGAATGGGATTAGTTTTGTACTTTTATTGTTATGACATTATGCACCTGTATGGGTCGCCGTCAGGGGTAGATGCTGCTGGAGCATTCCATCCATGGGAGAACAAAGGGGTCCCCTATGGATGGATTTGGTATGACCCACAAGCTCACGGAGACTACTAGCTAATCATAATACCAGAACATCCACTGGACCGTTCCAAATGGTAGGGGATCTACCCATAATGCATTTGTTGGTAGACACGCCCACCTGTGATGTCACTTGCGGCAAAATACAATCCCTTTTAAAGAGTATTACAGTAATGGTTTTAAGTTAGTGTCTGGTTTAGATTTAACGTTACAGAAAGACATAGACATAAAGACCCTACCCCAAACGGTACTTATGGTAAACGATTGATCAGGTTAGGGAGGTAGAATACAAGTTTAAAGGGGACATGTTATACAACTAGGTGTGAGTTTGATTAGCAGTTACAAGCCGTTTTGAAAACGTACAGCTTGTGACATCACAGGGGGGCATGTCCACCTAGATGTATAACGGACAGATGGGCAACGTTTGCTACGGTCCACTGGGTGGGCTGGTAGACTGATCTATCCAGCACACATCTGGATGCGCCCACTAGAGATGTCAGAAGAGGCAGATTTTCCAAACGGCTTGTAGGGCTAATCACACTCACACCTGGTGGTACAACGCGTCACCTTTAAAGCTGTTTGTCTTCTCCTTCAGTTTACTCATGAGCGTTCCATCTCCCCGCAGACCTTTTCCAGTCTTCTGGAAAAAGTTGACCACTTTTTTTATATATATATATATTTTTTTTTTAAACTAAAGCACAACTGCTGTTGGCCTTCTCCCTGTTCAGGTGTTTGCCCTTTGCGTTACGCTGCCATTCAAATAAATTAAACACACACTTTTTATTTTTCTCCAAATACATCTGTTTTGGGTTGATCTCTTGAACTCTAAATAAAGTGAATCAAGCAGCGCTTGATTTTTGACTCTCTCTTTCATTTGTTTTATTTATTACTTTATTTTTTTAAGCAAAGTTGTGACAAAACACGACAAACATCTTCTTGCTAATTTCCCAGAACTCTTTGAGGCAGAGACGGAGAAGGGAGCAGCAGGGGTCATGGGGTGCAAAGGTCAAAGGTCAAAGGGAGCCTGACTCGATCCAGGGTTCAAAACCCTGAACAGGTTAAAAACACAGAGAAAAATACACAAATATACACACAGCTCCAAATGAAAATACACATGGAATGGTAACACTTTATAATAACCTTCAGTCGTTAAATTAATTATCAATTTAATTAATAAGCCTTTAGTTAATCATCAACTAATCATTAACAGAACATTCATGTGTAAGCATTTAGTTAATGATGATCTCAAATCAACAACGAATCAAAAACAAAACACTACCATCCATTTGTACAGGACGTGCCCCCCAGGGGGGTACAGTATGCTGGTTGATGAGACGTAAGGTTACCATTATAAATGATATGACCAAAGGTTATTATGCAGTGTTACCCAGAATGTGAATCTGAAGAAAATTCAGACCAAAAAAAAAATGAGGGACAGCTCACAAAAAAAACGTGAAACTTAAGTATGTATTTTCTTTCGTAAAAATCAAATTTGACCGAATTCGGATCGGCTTTGGCCACTAGTTTGCCGAGTGTTGGATATGTGAGGTAACTCAGTCTGGCAGCCGTTTCCCCAGCTGTGGCTCTGACTCAGCCTCGCACTCTACCCAGAATGCCCTGCCCCACCCCGACGGCTCCGGTCTCTCTCTCTCCCCCCCTGTTTCTCTGTGTCTCTCTCTCTCTCTACGTGTGGTAGAACCCCTGTGAGACTGTGACGTGTGTTGGTTCCGTGTTCTGTGTGCCGTCCGTTCCGTGTGCCGTGTTCTCTCTTGACGTTTCAGTGACCCGCGGTCATCTTCTCGAGCCTCACCTTCGTCTTGTCCTTCTCCTCCTCCTCTCCCTCCCTCCTCCTCCTCCTCTTCGTCACGGTGCAGTACTCTCAGATGAGAGACGAGGTGTTCAAGTCGAACCTGGTGTGTGCCTTCATCGTCCTCATCTTCATCACCACCATACAGAGGTCTGCTGCCGTCTACCAGGTAACTCCGCCCCCCCGCCCCAGACCCTGTCTGTCTGACTGGTCAGACCTCAGAGACGGCGCCCCCTGTGGCGTGGCAGATAACTGCAGGGGGGCTGAAAGCTGTGATGTCACATGGTATGATGTGTGCTCGTGATTCTGTTTGAGGCGTTCTCTGAGGTTTGCGTTATAATTAAACTATATATTTGCAATATTTACTTACATAGTTAGTTACTGTACTTTTTGGTTCCTCAAAGTGCTATCCTCCTCAAAGTGCTAACACACTGCTAATACACAGGATTACAAACACGAGAAGCGTCGATCGTGACTCGTTTGCTCATGTCTGCAGGCTGGTCCCCATGGTGATCCAGTTCTCTGTTCTCATCCTGCTGCACTGCTGCCTGGTGCTCGTCACCACGGCGGAGGACTACAAGTGTCTGCCGCTGCCGCTGCGCCAGGGCTGCTGCTGGATCAACGAGACCTACGCCGCCCGCAACGTCATCGTCTTCCTGTCCATCCTCATCAACTTCCTGGCCGCCATGATCAACATCGTGAGTTCCCTCCCCCCCCCCCCTCCTCACACACTAACGTCAGCGCTAACATCAGCGCTAACATCATATTGCTAACGTCAGTGCTAACGTAACTTCACTTAACCGTTTCTGACTTTGGCTCATACGAGTTACTGCTCGGTTAGCCTCCACACACACACAGACACAGACACAAACACACATACGCACACACACACACACACACACACACACACACACACACACACACACACACACACACACACACACACACACACACACACACACACACACACACACGCACGCTTGCACATACACTCGCACACAACACACACACACACACAAACACACATCCACGCACACGCACGCTCACCGCTCACTGTGTGTGTTCTGGCGTTTCTTTTCAGAGAGACCGACGCACACACACATCCACGCACACGCACGCTCACCACTCATTGTGTGTGTTCTGGTGTTTCTGTTCAGAGGGACCGACGGCCTCACCTCATAAAGGGTACTCATCCCCCTCACCCCCTATCTCCCCCACCTCCTCCCACAGTCTCTCATTGTCATGGTAATGGCTGCTCTGTGCACCTTATCTGTGAGCAGCAGGGCTCATTCTCTCCCCGATCCGGCTTCACACCTTGAGTCCACCTGCCGGGCTTTGAAGCACACCCTGCCTGATGACTTCATATCAGCCGCTGGTGTGTGCAGTCCTCCTGTGGAGCCCTGTTACACAACAGAGGCCGAGGCCGGCCGTCACAGGCAGAGTGCTGGGCCATGTCAGGACAGCCCACTGCATGGGGAAGAAAGAATAACAATAGCATCGGTTCATTGGCCAACCTACATGATTTAAAACAAGGCCTGTGATTGGTGAATTGCCCCTAGGTAAAGGTCCCTCCTCTAATAGCAAAGGTCTTAGATTGATTAATTGCTACTAGACAGACCAACCTTCTTGACTTAAACCAAGAGCTCGACTGTTTAATTGCTTTTAGGTAAGCCGACCTTCTGAAGTGAATGAACAAAGCTGTGGTTGGTTAATTACTAATTGACTAAATAATGAAGGTAAATGTTCATATAAATAGACTTGAGGAGAGGGAATTTGACCTTCTCTAGAACGGTAGGGGGAGGAATAAGAGAGAGAGAGAGAGAGAGAGAGAGAGAGAGAGAGAGAGAGAGAGAGAGAGAGAGAGAGAGAGAGAGAGAGAGAGAGAGAGAGAGGGGGGAGGGAGAGAGAGAGAGAGAGAGAGAGAGGAGAGAGAGAGAGAGAGAGAGAGAGAGAGAGAGAGAGAGAGAGGCGGAAGGCAGAGAGAGAGAGTCACATGTCACTGGCTGCCTTGCTGGGGGGCACGGTGGCAGAGGAAGTGGAGCTCTGTCGCCAGGCCTGTCAGGAACATCTGTCTGTCCCCCGTTGGGGGAGGGGAGGGGGGGGGATCAGAGAGGTGTGATGAGCTCCTCCTCCGGGTTCTCCTCCTCCAGCTTTGAACACTGTGTTAACATGAAGAATATAACCTCCTCACTGCAGTCTTTCTGACTCCTGCTCTTCCTCTTCCTCCTCCTCTTCCTCTCCCTGCGTCACCTTTTCCTCCTCCTGCTTCTCTTCCTCCTCCTCCTCCTCCCTCCTCCTCCTCCTCCGCCTCCTCCTCCTCCTCTCCTCCTCCTCCTCCTCCTCTCTCCTCCTCCTCCTCCTCCTCCTCCTCCTCCCGCTCCTCCTCCTCCTCCTCTCTCCTCTTGCTCCTCCTCCTCCTCCTCCTCCTCCTCCTCCTACTCTTCCTCTTGCTTCTCCTCCTCCTCATCCCACTCCTCCTTCTCCTCCTCTTCCACAGCTCTGGTGTGACTTCGACAAGTCCAGCACCTTTAGAAACCAGACCTACAACGAGTCAATATTCATCCCAGACATCTGCTTCTACCCCGAGGTAGGTCCTCCTCTCCTCTCTCCTCTTTCCCCCTCTCATCTCCTCTCTCCTCACTCTTCCTCTCCTCTCCTCTCCACCCATCCTCTCTCCTCCTCTCTCCTCACCTCTACCCTGTGTGCGTGTGTGCGTGTGCATGCGTGTGTGTCCCTGCAGTACTTTGTGTTCACGGGCGTGCTGGCGATGGTGACGTGTGCGGTGTTCCTGCGGCTGAACTCGGTGCTGAAGCTGGCCGTTCTGCTGGTGATGATCGCCGTCTACTCC
>OLKM01000399.1:0-5000 GCA_900291075.1 Melanogrammus aeglefinus | reverse complement strand
ACACAACTACAACACAAACACGACGCAAACATAAACAGTCATACTACATACTACTACTCCTAGTCAAAACCAGCGTGCTTTAAAGCGTTAGCGTCTCTTTGTCCCGATCAGAAACTTCCTGGGGACAAAAGAGACGTCTCTTCTGCTGATGGCCATGTTCCTGTTGGCGGTATTCTACCACGGGCAGCAGGTGAGAGCAACCCACCCACAACCACAACCACACCTTAAACCCCCAACCACACCCACAACCCCACTCACAACCACACCTTCAGGCCCCCTCCCCCCCCCCACCCCCCGTACCGCAGACTTCCTGATTGAACCGGCCCGCGGCTAGCTAACTAGCATCCTGACGGTGGCTTTCATGCCCTCGTCACCATGACAACCGAGGGGGCGGGGGGGGGGGGGTGACAGGAGGCCCGCCGGTAATTGCGTGTCCTTTTGATCGCATTTGAAACCATTCAGTGGCCATATTGATTCTCCTCTTGGGTTGTTGCTACCACTTGTTGGCCCAGCGACAAGACAAAGAGCAAGGGGCCGTGCGAGGGCCGTTTGAACTGTATCTCAGGTGTTCTGCTGAGGCTGCTGATGGTGCACACGAGCGCCCGCCGATTACAGCTTTGAGTGACCGACGTTGGACCGGCAAAACTGTTGGCCTGCATAAAAGAAAGTTGGTGTTATGCGGGCGAGTTTTGTATTCATTGATGTTATATCAAATGTCTTGCTCGAAATCCTACAGCCTTGTCTATTAGTGAACGAAGAGTACGTTTACATACTTGTACAACGATGCTATAGCCCACTAGGCTATGTTTTGCGCTATAAAGCCCTTTTGAGCCCTTTGAGACTGTAATGTTGATTAAGGGCTATACAAATAAAATTGAATTGAATTGAAGGCACATAACGTCTACTTCAGCCGGCTAAATTAAGACAGTTTATTAACGTCAAACAGGGAATATGGATGTCAGAAAATACAGGAGAATAGAAATAAGAGATAAAACATATTAGCAATAACAATGAAAGTACAGCCCACATTCTGAAAGTATGCCTAGGTTATCTCCTTCCCAGAACCTGCTAATACACATATACACATCCTCGTATACAAAGGATATCCTCCATGGTCTTTGTGTTACATACGTTATTTTATTACTATGTTTGTATGATACGTCAGGAGACGTTACGAAGTTCTTCCACCAAGCCCAAAGTACATTCCTGTGAAAAGTGAACCCCTGATCCCGCTAATGAACTGTTCATTCGGGGCCGTTGCTAGCATGTATTAGCTAAAAGGTGTTGTACTAACGACCTTTGGGCCCAGTACCGCGGCGATTAGCCCAGAACACGCCCCCTCCCTCGGGCGTCACCTCCTTCGCTCCCCAGACCGCGGCTGACACGGCGGCGCTGTTTACTCATACCATTAATGGCTAATTGATACCCAGATTTAGCCGCGCCGCCGCTCTCATCGGCCATATTTTTTTCTCGCACTGATCGCAGCCCCCTCCCTTCGTAAAGCCCTCATGTAGTCAAACGGCTCGGTGTTAGCGCGAGGGGAGAACAGAAAGGCAATTTGCGGCCAAATTTGAATTATTTTGTCTTGCTATTAGGTTGTGACATTCTCTCTCTCTCCGTCTCTCTCTCTCTCTCTCTCTCTCTCTCTCTCTCTCTCTCTCTCTCTCTCTCTCTCTCTCTCTCTCTCTCTCTCTCTCTCTCTCTCTCTCTCTCTCTCTCTCTCTCTCTCTCTCTCTCTCTCTCTCTCTCTCTCTCTCTCTCTCCCTCCCTCCCTCCCTCCCTCCCTCCCTCCCTCCCTCCCTCCCTCCTATAAATGAGCCAGTGTTTTGGTTAGAGATTAATTTGACTGCTCCGTTCTTTCCGGGAGACAAAATAAGTGAGGTACTTATTCCCTGTTTCCAGTTCAGATGATTATTCTGAAATAAAGGCCGGATTTTAAGATCATTCCATTAAAAGGGTTTTCTAGGCGAGTTCTTCTCTGAGCGAGTCAAATGACTACTTAATGAAGACAAAAGCCTTGTTCTATTTATTGTCAATGTGTATTGTTCCTAATGTACTAACTTACACTCTCTAATGGGTTTACTACGGACGGCACGGCTGAATCCCACTAGGGGAGATGTTATGAATATGGTCCAACAACGGGAGGATGTTTTGAACCTGGTCCACTCAGGGGAGATGTTATGAACCTGGTTCCACCAGGGGAGATGTTATGAACCTGGTCCCAATAGGAGATGTTATGAACCTGGTCCCAATAGGAGATGTTATGAACCTGGTCCAACTAGGAGATATTATGAACAGGGTCCCACTAGGAGATGTTATGAACCTGGTCCCACTAGGGGAGATGTTATGAACCTGGTTCCTCCGTTAAACCTCATTTTCCAACAACCGCTCCAGTGCGGTCCGACTAGTGGTTGTCTTCCATCCAAAGGCGCACGCGCGATGACCTCATTTCCTGTCCGAGGTCCTCCCGCCACTGTGTCGGATCGTTTCCCACCGTCGTCGCTCGTCCGTCGCCACCCCTCGCTCTCCCTAACGCGTTCTCTCCCTAACGCGTTCTCTCCCTAACGCGTTCTCTCTCCCTAACGCGTTCTCTCTCCCTAACGCGTTCCCTCCCCCTGCTTTTTTTCCGGGGTTCCAGCTGGAGTACACGGCGCGGCTGGACTTCCTGTGGCGAGTGCAGGCCAAAGAGGAGATCAACGAGATGAAGGAACTGCGCGAGCACAACGAGAACATGCTGCGCAACATCCTGCCCAGCCACGTCGCACGCCACTTCCTGGAGAAGGACCGCGACAACGAGGTCAGGGGACCCCCCCCACAACCTCCCTACGACCCCGCCGACCCTGAAACCAACCCTAGACCCCGACCTGGACCGAGAGCTGGACCGAGACCTAGATATGAACCTGGACCTGAACCTGGACCTGAACCGAGACCGAGACCTAGACCTGAACCTGGACCTGAACCTGGACCTAGACCAGGACCTGGACCTGGACCTGAACCGAGACCTAGACCGCGACCTGAACCGAGAGCTGGACCACGACCTGAACCGAGACCTAGACCTGAACCTGGACCTGAACCTGGACCTAGACCTGGACCTGGACCGAAACTTGAACCAAGACCTGAATCTAGCCCTGACCCTAGACCTGAACAGAGACCTGGACCTGACCCTAGATTTGGATCAAGACCTAGCCTGACCCTAGACCTGACTCTAGACCTGGACCTGAACCAAGATCTAGCCCTGACCCCACACCCTAGCCTGACCCTAGACATAGCCCTGAACCAAAACCTCCCACTGCACCTATCAGCTCACCTCATGCATCCCATGATGCATTGCTCTCCCAGCTCTAGCCATTGCTCTCCCAGCTGTCTGTTTTTAATATAAAGCAATACATGACAGACCGAGGGCGGGGTGGGGGGGGGGGTTGTTTAGAAAGGCCTGGAGGGTTTTTGAACCACCTTATTAAATATACAATTCACACGTCGTAGAAGCATCCACAGATATTCACGGCGACAGGACACCTGAGTTGAAAGAAAGTGACTTTATGTAGCCCCAGGAGGTTATAATAATATCCATATGAAATAACTGTTTAAGTTAATGGCCAGTAATCATTTATCCCAAGAATTATATGAAAAATGTCTTATCTTTTATGGTGGGGCCGAATGTGGCTGGGAACTGAAAGGTTGCTAGTTCGATCCTTGGCTCCTCCTAGCGTGAGTGTCGAAGTGTCCCTGAGCGAGATGTCTCACCCTCACTGCTCCTGACCAGCTTGCTGTTGCCCTGTGTGGCCGACTCTGCTGTCAGTGTGTGAAAGGGTGCATGAATGGATGAATGTATGTTGGGTAGAAAAGCACTGTATAAAGAGCTTTATACAGCTTTCTGAAGCCCAGAGCAGACGATGGCTATAGTCACTCGACATAATGTTTCTGTTTCTCACCCAGCGCTGTTATGTCCCCGTGGGAACGCACTTTCAGTTCTTTACTATTCACTTGATTTGAATCTTTACTTCACAAAGGGACGACTTTATATGCTGCGACATTCTGCCCAGAGACTGAATCATTCAGGTGCCTGTTGCTCCTGATGATGAATATAAATAATGAATGAAGTGTTGAGCTAAATAATTAACGAGCTAATTAGCTCTGAAGCGTTCAACGATGACACCTCCGACCAATCAGTGCTTTGCTTCGCCAGGCGCCAAATGAACACTTGCACACACACACGCAAACACACACCCGCCATGCATATACATCTTGCCACACACACACACAAAGATACACACACACATACCCTGCATAGACGACGTGCCACACACACCACTACAAACACGCATCATGGCACACGCACCACTGCAAACACACACCATCCCAAACACGTGCAAGTGTGTGTGAGCATGCACCCGAATGGCTGTGCTTGTTACCCAGGGTTCATAACGTGCGGCCGGTTGTTTAATTATTAAAGGTCGGTATTTTTGTAGGGGAACAAACCACTCAAACTCCTCTATACCATATTTCAGTTACTGTTATTTTAAGAATTCTCAGAGATGCTTTCATCCAAAATTAGCCATACAGTGAAAAACATTTTTACTTGAGATACACGCCTTCAAGAAGCTGGAAAAGGAACCTACAGTTCTCCTACAGAGTGGACTTGGGGGTTCAAACCCAGAACCTTCTGTCCAGGAGTCAGACACCCACTTAGACCATGGTCTCTCAACGGGGGCATTCACACAACCTAGGGGGGCCACTGGGAACGTGATTGAACTTTCATGGTGTTCAACTTTTTTTGGTGAAAAAACAGGCTACCTGAAATTAATAGCCTATTTTCATTTATTGGTTTCTAAACCCTCAACCGTCCCTGCTACTTTCTACTGTCTGTGTGCAGTGTAACAGTGGTCATACAGCGCGGTTCGGTCCTGCACACGCCCGGACTCCCGTTACATCAGCTATCGTCATGATCTCTATCGCTGATAAACATATCAGAGGGCCTTCATTGGCTATTAGTGACCGAC
>OLKM01000398.1:327240-331171 GCA_900291075.1 Melanogrammus aeglefinus | reverse complement strand
CTTCGGTCTGCCTGTATCCTCAGATGAACTTTCACACATGAAGCATGGCAGAGCCGTGGTTAACATGTCTGGGACTGTAGCCCCGCCAGGAAGGGATATGTTATGGCTACCCTCTGGACATGAGTGCCTGTGTGTGAGGATGGTTTAGCAGCGTTACCAGGGAGTCAGATTCGTAGTTGGTGGTACTGCACACTGTTGCTGTTGAGTATCGGTATGGCAAGGGTAAACAGTCATCATGCACGCCTTAGAGATAGAGAATCTCCGCATGGCAACATGTAACACATTGTGTGAACTCTTACATAACCGAGTTGACATCACCCTCGCATGGGCTTGCTACACTCACCTGGTTGATGCCGCATTTGAGTCACGATATAGTATGGTCTGTGAGGTGCTAAGAGCCATCTCAACACACATCCACACTGGTATTAGGTATTAAGTCCATTGTACAATGCTCCGGTTGCCTTAGGTCTGTGTTTGTTCCTTGAATTGAGTGGTAGATCTAGACATTTTTTCTTTTGATTTGAGCCATTTGCAATGGTCGGACGAAGATGTGTGAGAATAAGCGAGCTTGTTAGAAATGTGATTTCACTAACTAACCATATAAGGTCTCCTTTGCAATGTAGATGTCTTAAAATATGTTTCCTTTTTATCTGTGCTTTGTATATTAATGCATACCGTTTCTTACAAATAGGTTTAGCAGCCGTGAATGAATATTAAACTGAATTAATTGAATATTTACAGCCTGCTAGTTTATACAGCTTTCCTATTATTTTTTTTTATGCGTATGGTATGCAATAAAATGAACACCTTTATTTGCTTCAATGGATTGGTGCTTTGTTATTAACATTGTGTTACCCGATGGAAGACACCTCTTTAGAGGTATAGTAATTATTAATGGGTAAGTGTTACTTCTTGTGTTGGAGTACACGATCGCTGTATGTAACAACTCTGGGCCTGTCCACATTTGATGACGTCCATTGCTTGATCCTACTTTATAAACTGCCGGCTCTCATTAGTAATGTCATTCAGCTATTAATATTCGAACGGCGCGGTTTTTCTGACCTTCTTTATTTGCTGTTCTACTGTCGTATCCAAGTTCATAACTACTTTTCAGTGTGCATTCACCAGGTCTTTCTCATTTTATTTATTTACACTTCCCTGACGACTAAATTGAGCAGCGAGAGCGTCGCTTCATGATGACAAGCTCAGCTAATAAGGTGTTGAAAGCAGCCCCCTGCTTACGATTCTTCTATATGACCTTGGCAGAGCGGACTGATTGTCATGTTGCTCTCCGAGAATTGCTAATGTTCCCGCTATACTTGACTCTTCGATGCATGATTGGTTCTACCCGTTGGTGCTTTCACTCTCTTGTGCTTTGTTTGTCTTGGTGGTGTGGGGACTAATCAAGGATCATGACGTGGGAGACAGGATGCCTTTGAGACAATGTTGTTATGCAAACGTTCTCAGTATGCATGACTGCGTGACTTCGAGCCTCTTCCCTTGGTTTCACGCTAGCGTGGCGTATTCCGTGAAAACGTGCTTTGCGGAACTCGTTCGCCAGTGCTGATCGTTTGGCGGAAAACGGGTTTTTTTAACGGCAAAAGTTTACTATTTACAGACCCTGAATGCCCCTACGGAGGGGGAAAAGTGCCATTTTGTAAACCTATCCCTCTTTGGTCTGGGGTCATTGCACAGAAGAAATGATGAACAGGTATTCTGTTTTGCCATTATAATTTACATTTGGCATTTAGCATGCTCTATCCAAGCACGTACAACCATTCTTAAACACAACGAGCGATGGCGGTGTAACCTCAGGATAGCAGCAGCTCTTGAGGCAGTTAGGAGTGTGTCTTGCTAGCTCTACACTCTATGCAGTAGATCAGGAATCAAAATATCATACTTCCGTACAATTTCAGTTGTTACTCTTATGATCTACAAGAATAAGGAAGACAAATTTTCGGTTAGCAAGAAACGTTATTGACACCCGTTTACTACAGGTTCCAAGGTCATGGATATATGCTGACTGCCCAGTTCTAAGATTCTTTGTCATCGGCTCCTGTTATATTAATTATTTTAGGCGATTTTTAGGAGCATCGAAATATGGTTGCGTTCCAGGACTGGGGAGCTATTTGAGAAGCTGATACATTTAACTTTGCTACTTTCGACATACCAAATCAGTAATAATGGCTGCAGATATCTTTATTACACCCGCATCGTGCAAAACGCATCGGAAAAAGCGCCTCGACATGTGCAGAACACAGAGCGACTTGCATCTGTTTGTTAATTGTACTTATACCGCTTACTGCTACTTCGATTTTAAGCAAACTTTTCTACAGCTAGCATTGGAAATAAAAAGCTCTATTTTATTTTTCTCTGCCTTTGTTTGGTGCATTGGCGTGCCTTGGTCAGCTGTGTTGATCGGGGTTCTTGACGTTCATTTTAAAGGGCTTTAAGTTGGTTGAGCCCCGCTTTTGGTGAGCGTGATGTCTGTATTGTATGTATGTTATGTTGTATGTAGTATGTAATATATGTATTATGTATCATGTAATATCTATAGAGCAGCCGGTGGTTTACCTGGGCGGCATAGTCATACCACTAAGCTAGCCATAAAACAGGTGGGATATTGATGCGTAACGTTGATTCAAGGTAAGATGCCAGCAGTTCCCAGGTATTTGATGGCAAATGTCCCTGATCCAACAACTGGCATGATGAGAAGATATGGACGTTCTCCCAGAGTGCTATGAGACAACTCTCTGTCTCAACTCAAAGCTTTAGTGACACATGATGGTAGTTTGCAGCGTGCATTTTGGTTTAGTATTGTGTGTTTTGGGTATTTGTGCTTTATGATGCCTTAGGTCTAATCCAAGGAATTCCGACTTTATCTGCTTCTCATGCTGTTTATATTTAACGCTGTTTGAATTACACATTCACATATTAATCTCTCCTTTTCATGTTCACATCTCTCCCAATGCCTACTTTTTACCAGAGGCTTTTATAAAGACACACGAACACAGATTATTTTTACCCATTTTACAAGCTTTGTTCAGCGCTTTCCTCTGTGTCCCTGCCGTTCCTGTTCTGGAAATGAGCCCGTTATCTCATTCAAGAGTGGAGTCTGTTTTTATGCCCCCTATTTTTCTACAACCTCATCATGGTCGCCCAATCGCAGTAAACCCTCCATAATCGCTGATTGCATCTTCCTCAGGGTGGATTCTTAACTGCCATATTCTGCGAGATGTTACCCATCATTTCCTCTAATAAAGCGGGTTCAGGGTTCGGGCTTATCGAGGTGCTCCACAATCCCTACAGGTCTGAGGTGGATGGAGATATTAGAGTTGAATTGTTGATGTTTTTCTCTTCTCGCTGTCATTTGAGAAGCCTGATCTGGATTTTGTCGGTGTTGTTATCTAGTTGTAAAGCGTTTCGGGGAGGCTATGTGGTCTACTGTCCGGTAAGAGACATAGTAACAATAGAGTGTAGACAGTTGTCTCTTTTCATCATTTTGCGTGCGAAGATGTTTTTTATTGTTTATTGTTGTTTATTTTGTTACCATTTGTACTGTGAAAGTGGAGGAATGTAAGTTGATGGCTTATTGGAAGACCAATTCCAACTGTTACTCGTTGGAAATCATTTGGTCAATTATTAAATTATTTATCATGAATTTATCATGACTAGTATTTAACACTAAAGGTTCTGTCTTAGTTGCGGCTTCAGAACCCTCTCTCAGGCATGACCTCAAATAGACCCGCTCCCAGACGTAGTTCCAGACATCGCACCACACAATCTCGCCATTGTGTGTCCCTCTTCTGATGTCCCAGAAGACCCTGTGGTAAAGTTGTCTGGTCAACGGCGCTCAGTTCGACTAAAGTTTATGGCACTCTTTTGCCCTTGGATCTGACGTCAGCAAGGCAATGCGAAGGTGGTTAAATGT
>OLKM01000398.1:312240-322240 GCA_900291075.1 Melanogrammus aeglefinus | reverse complement strand
CAGGTCTAGAGCGTCACGGATTCAAACTGCTGCCCGTGCTGCCACCACCCACCCTGTGTGTGTGTGTGTGTGTGTGTGTGTGTGTGTGTGTGTGTGTGTGTGTGTGTGTGTGTGTGTGTGTGTGTGTGTGTGTGTGTGTGTGTGTGTGTGTGTGTGTGTGTGTGTGTGTGCGCGCGCGCGCACGCGTGTGTTTCCACTGTCCCTTCAACAGCGGAGGCAGAGATCTAGTGCCACCCTGCAGTCACAAAGATATGAGTGAATCATTCACGCGCGCTGTCTTTACCGACACGGCTTGTCAGGTGGGGGAGGGGCCCGGGGCCAGAACTCTCTGTCAAACTTAATGGACTGGACACTTTTTTTATGACGCGTCTCAGGAGGTACTAGCATAGGTTGACGCCATTGGAATCTGTCGGACATGTATCTACTGCTCCGTGGTGCGGCGTGAGTGACAGAATGGGGGACCACACACGTGCACACGCAGACACGCGAGCACCACACACACACACACACACACACACACACGCACACACACACGCACAAACACACACAATTAGCAAATGACGACTGATGAACGGCTAACACTCGGAGGATCAAAAAGGTTTTCTAGAGGAGTCCTGATAAAGTAGATGAGTGTAATCGTCCATTATCTCCCTTTTATTTGTCTTCGCCAATCAAATTAATGATATTTGTTCCCCTGGTAAGCGACAAAAGGCTTGTTCTGATCAACTCAGCTAAGATTGGTCTCATCCTAGCCCATCATTTGTATGGGCCCATCATTTGCATTTCTCTCACCTGTTGGCTAACAGATGTGGGGAAGATGATTGCATGTGTGTCGGTGTTGCAACCTTCATCACACACATATTCACACACAAATGCACACACACACACACACACATGCATATACAACCCCACATCCTCCTCATGTGGATGTATTACTTGCAGTTGATGAGCTAGGAAATGAATCACATCGTGCTCTGTCTCACAACCGGTCGCCCATCCCTGAGTGTGTATGTGTCTGTGCGTGTGCGTTTGTGTTGTCGTCATCTAGTCGTTTGTTTTGGACGCCACGTCAGAACCTGAACGGACGGAGACAGAGTGCCCGGTTTCATAAATGGTGAGGGGACGGTTGGCGAGGAGGAGGAGGAGGACGGATGAGACGCGCAGACAAGGAAATATCTAATCATGAGTGCAGCTTGTGGAGGGCGACGCCTGCCTGCTCCCCAGCACTCTAATTACCCAGAGAGCGCTTGTTAGTTGTCACCTAAAGATAAACAGCCAGTTGGCTTCTTTTCCCCCCAATCCTCCTCTTCCTCCTCCACCCCCTCCTCCTCCTCCTCCTCCTCCACCCCCTCCTCCTCCTCCTCCTCCTCCTCCACCTCCTCCTCCTCCTCCTCCACTCCTCCTCCTCCTCCTCCTCACCCTCCTCCTCCTCCTCCTCCTCCTCCTCCCTCCTCCTCCTCCTCCTCCTCCCTCCTCCCTCCTCCTCCTCCTCCTCCTCCTCCTCCTTCCTCCTCCTCCTCCTCCTCCTCCTCCTCCTCTCCTCTCTTCCTCCTCCTCCTCCTCCACCTCCTCCTCCCACCCCTTCCTCCTCCTTCCTCCTCCTCCTCCTCCTCTCCTCCTCCTCCTCCCTCCTCCTCCTCCTCCTCCTCCTCCTCCTCCTCCTCCTCCTCCTCCTCCTCCTCCTCCTCCTCCTCCACCCCCTCTTCCTCCTCCTCCCCGTTTGTTCTTTCTTCTTCTTTGTTGTTTTTGTTCCTTGCTGCTGGTGGCGAAAACTGAAATTCTAAGCAGGGAAACGTCCATAGCAGACCCTGTCCCTGACTGTGGCTCACGCAAACCCTGTTCACCAAAGGCTCCTTTTGGCTTATTTTTTAGTTTGTGTTTTTCCTCCGAGAAATGTAAAGTAGCCGAGAGGGAATCAGCCGGTCGGAGGTGGACAGTTAGGAAGGTCAGAGGTTGTGCGACGCAATACTTAAGGAGACAGGATGGGGGTGACATTTCATTTATTAATTTATTTCCTGCCAAGCGTCAGCAGGGTATTATGCAGGGAGTCATGACAAGTCGCACATGTTTCGCAAACAGGAATGCAAATGAACGCTGGAATAATTCCCATCGGGGCAGAGGGAGAGGGGGAATTATCCGTTGGTCTTGCCCTCTCCGAGTGCTGAAATAATGTTTATTTTTTTATGTTTCTTCGTACTGCGGTAGATCTTGTCGGTCACAATGAGCGCATCGCACAAAAAATCCACTGTTCCCTGCCTTCTCCTTTCCCCCCCCCCTCTCTAGCCAGACCTGTATGATCTGGTATGTTCTTCACACTTTTAATGGCTTAGATGTGTCCATGTTCCTCGTGTTCCTGGAACATCTCGAGACCGCCGCCGCCGTCAGAGAATGAGGCCAACCGTATCCGTCTGTCTCCCCTCAGAGAGGTGAGGAGGAGGAGAGGCAGAGACGGGAGGAGGGGGGAAACGACGGGGGAGGAGGGGGGAAGATGGAAAAGGGGGAGATGCTGGAGCAGCAACGTGGGCGTTCTGTCAGTTTGCGTTGAGTGGAGACATCTGGTGGGAGTCTACTCGCGGACCACGTGGTGCCACTCCCTGGTTAACCCCTACCCCCCCTACACCCCCCCACCTCCCCACCCAGGCCAGAAAACCACCCTCTTCAGTGACCTCATCAGCCCCAACCTCATCCTCCTCTGAGCAGAGGAAAAGTGATGCCTCGTTAATGATGAGTCGTTTAGTACGCCCGTCTAACTAAGTTTTGGGGGCGGTCTTTCTGTGGAGCGATGCCCTTTGCGATTGGCAGAAGGAAGATGCTACTTCTATAGGGCCGGGCTGTTTGCAAAACCATCAGACAGCACATCCATTACACAGCCTCCTGGTAGAAGGCCAATATGTAAACCTGTCAAATGTAAATGACTAATTACTGAGAAGCCATTTTAATCATCACGGAAATAAAATAGCATGTGTAGCTTTTAGAGGGCTTGATTACCCTCGGTTTTATCCAAGGGTAAATCACCCAAAACACAAAACAGGACAGCAACGTACCGGGACCAGCTGTGTTTCATACACATAACTATAAAATGTTAAAGCCTAAACCTGTGCAGCAATGTATTCGGCCTGTAATGTATTCCACCGTTATGCTGCAGACGGGATATGGTGCCAGTGCCGGGGGTGGGGGGGGGGGGCCCTACTGTAACTACCCCTGGACCGGCCGTTCGCTCGTTTGCCTTTCCGCCGGTCCATCGCTCACCTCCAGCCCTGCGATGAAGCTGATAAATATCAGATGACAAACAAACTGTCCCTGCCGGCTTGCCTTCCGGAGCGCTAGCGATTAGGACGCCTGTTATTGGAGGAGACAAACGAGGTGGGTGGAGGAGGGAGGCATGGGGGGGGGGGGGATGTTGCTCTCCCTTGGGTGGTGATGGTTGAAGGTCACAGCTACATATCACCTCACCGCCTCTGCCATGACAACCACGCCCCTCCCCCCATTACCACCCCCCCCCCCACCATTCCACCCCCCCAATCCCTCCAGAGGCGACAGCGGCAGATCTCTCCTGCCGCTCTGTGGGGAACGTCTGGGTTTTTTCCTCTCCATGGGGTACGGGGTAACGGATGGGAGTAAGATGGGAGGATGGGAGGTTTTTTTTTTGCAAAGGATGATTCATCCGGACAACGGCAGGGGATAAAAAACGAAGACGCTGCCTCACTTTGTTTACTACCCACCGCTGTAGCCAGCATGATCGCCATAGCCGTAGTAAATCATGAATGATTCATTCTGCGTCTCAGGATATATACTTCCACGTTGAGTACGAGCGCCCCACCGCCGCCCCCCCCCCCCCCATCCCGCCCCTCACTGAGTGCTTCGGCTAAGTGGGCCAGGCAGCGGGCTGAAGTGGAGACTGGGTTTTGAGGTGGGCACTGCCGGCAGTGCAGGTAGTAGGAGTGGTGGGGAGAGGGAAACGTTGAAGAGGCATGGTCCACGGGACGGTCAGGGGATGGCCTGTGCAGCGAGTTTAAGACAGAGGAAGGAGAAAGACTTTTGTTGGTGGTGGACTGGTTCTCTGACGGTTCTCATGGAGCTCCCCTTTGCAGCACAGTCATTGATCTTTCCAAGAATAATCCATTTAGACTCAAGAGTGCCCGGCCTTGTGGGCCCTCCTCAATTATTTATGGACAAGTGCTGGCCAGGCTTCCGTTCGGGATGCAACAAGGCACCCCGGGAAACCGCCGGACAGCAGATCTGGAGGCGAGCGAGTCCGTAAACGGGGGAGAAACAGGGAAAGAGGAATCGAAGGAGGTTGGAGATGGCACCGTTAGAGCAGATGATAGCCGGGCTAATAGAAGTGGATGGAGGAGAAGCAACGCAGGAATGGGGAAGTGTGAAGATAAAATAAGAGAGATGGATGGACAAGGGAGCGGAGGATGAAACCTTTTTGTAAGAGGTTTGAAAACCCAACATGTATTGATCGGGGGGGGGGGGGGGGGGGGGGGAGATTGATGGCAGGCCAGATTGATGGCAGCCAGGATGGACAGTGTGAGGAAATGTCCGCCCACTGACCTCTCAGCTCAATCTTCATCCTGTTTCACCTCCGTCCAGCGTCCATGTTGGACAACGAATAAAGCACAGCGTCCATTCTTCGCGCCTGTCAGTGGGGCATCTTAACAGATGACACATCAAGTAAATAACCCGCGCCGACAGTGCTGACGCGGTCGTGCTACTAACTGTAACGTATGAGGCAATTCCGAGAATCTTTCATTAAAACCTGAATTGGATGTGAAAGATTGCAGCGGAGGCTGTGAGCACGATTTAAGGTGACTTTACTTAAGGCGGTTTGAAAGAACACAGTGCTTCGTATGAAGAACGTGGCGATCAAATTCACCCGCCCAGAATGGAATTGATTTATCTTTGTGATTACGTTTGAATCATGTTTGTTTGGGGGTGGGGGGGGCGTAACTCTGTAACTCTACTCTGTCATTTGACTATTATCCGCTCATGTTCGCTCTCTACCCAGATGGGGCCTCTTAGTTTGATGTGATTCTCCTGGCAGACATTATTACATTCCCACTACCTCGAGCCAATGTCCAGAGGTCCTATTAGGGCCTTTCACCTGGTGCATATTGAGAATCCTATATCTGAGATCCGCAGGGCCCAGCAATCAGAATCCCTATCTGCACGGCTGAGTGATTTCAATGGGTCAGCTGTCATACGAGAAGGGAGGGACGGAGAATCTCCCAAGCTATTGCTGAGACGTGAAGGCATTTTTAAAAACGTCCAAGGCAGAGGCCATCTTTGAGGAGTACCATGGAAAGTTGTTTTTTTTGTAAGAATATAGGCCAATTTTTCTTCAAGCAGTTATTATGGGGACTTAACATGTTTATGTATCAACTTAAGAATTAATAAACGAACAAAATGGGTTTAAAGCTGGAAAGCAATAGTATTACAAATAAATGTAAGGGAATTATCAAATTTGAAGGATATTTTTTGGTATTAGTAGTTGTAATCAGTCTAGGGAATCCCATTTAAAAATAATTGAAAAGGAAAATAAAATATTGATCCTATTCTGTGTTTTTGTGTCTCATATCCCAGCATAGCCTCTCGTTTATGTAACAGCTCTGCTTTTGTTTTCAATTGAAAACGTTTATTTTACTTTTATTCGATTTATTTGACTTTTATCCCCGAAAGACGTTCGGTGATCGTTTAACTACGTCGGGAACTCTATTTTTTTTTAAGCAATGTGACTCGATTGTCAAATAGTCGTACCGCTTAAAAAAATACATGTTTTCTTTAAAAACACATTGAGACCTATTTGTTCTCTTGGTAATGACTCTGGCACTATCATTTATGATCATTTAGGGGCTCTGCTGCGACACTCTCTCTCGTTTCCCCATCTGGCATGGCCGTTGCCCCATTCCTCAGTGTGGCGCAGCCGTCTAATGCAGACGTCCAATCACTGAAGACAAAAAAGCAATGACTAACTTATCTCTCCCTGAGCATTTAGTGCTTCTGTCTCAGGCCTCACGACGCACAGGAGATATTAGCCAACCGTCGCCTTGCTAGCATAGGCTAGTCTGCGTGATTAGAGGCTGTGAGGATCCTGCCTCTTGTTTTTTCCCCATGATTGTGCCCCTGTAGGATTTAGTGTTGGTCCGGAGCCATTGATTATTGGATTCTAGTAATTGTTGCGCTTTCGCTTGATTAACAAACCTGTGTTTTTCCTCTTCTACCCTTCGAGGCTCGCTCAATAAGGTGGTCTTTAATGGTAGGAACCCAGCTGGGCTGCAGACACTAATAGAGTCTTGTCAGCAGGAGAGGAACAACGTCTTCATCAGCCTCCTCCTCCTCCTCCTCCTCCTCCATCTCTCAGGTTCTTTTTTTTAAAAAACGGAGATGGAATAGCGTGTTCCACAGGGACAAGGCTGCCAGGTTCATTAACTGAGATTACACTGCTTATGGAACGGTTTTGAATCGCCATGATTAGAAAACGGACGGAACAAACTGGACGGGAGGTGTGTGTGTGTGTGTGTGTGTGTGTGTGTGTGTGTGTGTGTGTGTGTGTGTGTGTGTGTGTGTGTGTGTGTGTGTGTGTGTGTGAGAGAGTGTGTGTGTGTGTGTGTGTGTGTGTGTGTGCGCATGCGTGTGAGAGAGAGCTCGTTGAGAAGATGATTGATGTGTAGTCATAGTTGCATAATCCCGAGAATGTTAGGAATCTCGCCACTCTTTTGTTCAATTTCATAATCACTGAGATATGAGCGAGGGAAAGACTGGAAGGCCCCAGGTGGAGGAAAGCGAGAGAGAGGAGAGAGAGAGAGAGAGAGAGAGAGAGAGGAGAGAGAGAGAGAGGAGAGAGAGAGAGAGGAGAGGAGAGAGAGAGAGAGAGAGAGAGAGAGAGAGAGAGAGAGAGAGGGGAGGAAGAGAGAGACTGATCACAAAAACTACTGTGTTTGTGTGTGTGTCTTTGTTTCGGATACTCTGTGGACCTGGGAGTATTATATCCGCATCAAGACTCCTATCTTTTCTTATCCCCGTGCCGCTATCTACAGCTTGTTCTTAGCTTTATGACTCAAAACAACTCTCTCTGCGGAAATGCTTTCGCTCCCCTAATTAGTCCACTGTACAGAGGGACACTTAGCGTACATTTTTTATGCTTTATTGAAGCTCTTAGGCACCATATCTGAGGGCAATTGTTTTGGGGATAGGTTTTATTTTCCCAGCCAATTTCTGTCGCTTGCGTACGTCGGTTTATTTTTTCCAAGTGATAAAATCCCTTCAAACACGTTCATTCACAGTGCAGCGTATCACGTAATATATGTGCAAATGGAAATTCAGAATAATAATGCTATTATCGTCTTAGTATCGGTGGTGCGGCAGTGGTGGTCGGTAACTGATCCGACCGATGGCCAATAGGGAGAGGTTTTGCATTGAAGGATAGACCTGTGTGGGGTGGTGGGTTTAGAGGGGGGGAGAGGATGTAGATAGGATAATGGGGGTGGGGGGTGTACTTAGTGCTGGCAGGAATTCTCTCTCTCTGTCCGTCTGTCCGTCTGTCCGTCTGTCCGTCTGTCCGTCTGTCTGTCTGTCTGTCTGTCTGTCTGTCTGTCTGTCTGTCTGTCTGTCTGTCTGTCTGTCTGTCTGTCTGTCTGTCTGTCTGTCTGTCTGTCTGTCTGTCTCTCGCGGCCCTTTTCACCGTTCTGTGAATCTGCGGTGTCTGTTCCGAGACAGGAGAGGTTTTTCCACACATTGGTTTGAATTTATTTTTCCTCTTGTTCTTTTTTTCCCACAAGCTTCCTTAATGCATAGCAAAAAAAATTATCATTCCTTTGCAGATAACGAAAAAATATACATTGTCTCTCAAAACACAAATTAGACAAGCATATACTTCAGCATAAATACTACAAGGGGAGACAGCTAGATGATGGGAATTAAGCCCATATTTAAGTTAGACGACAGCGGACTTAAATACTGTTTTACTTGACAGTTGTCCCTCTCTCTTTCTTCGTCGTTCTTCTCTCTTCTCTCTTTTCTATTCTAATACCTCGTCTTTCAAACACAAATTAGACAAGCATATACTTCAGCATAAATACTACAAGGGGAGACAGCTAGATGATGGGAATTAAGCCCATATTTAAGTTAGACGACAGCGGACTTAAATACTGTTTTACTTGACAGTTGTCCCTCTCTCTCTCTTCGGTTGCCTCTCTCTTCTCCTCTTCTCTTCTCATTTCCCTCCCCTTTCCCTCTCTCCCTCTGTCAGTCATTCTCTCCATCCCCCGCTCTCTCTCCGTTTGGCTGTCTCAACCTCATCACCCACCCTGTCACTGGCGCTAGCTGTCTCTCACTCATAGCATTCATCTCAAAACACCTCTCTGTATTTCAGTATTTTCACTCTTTCATTCTAGACATCCCTTTTATTTGCCTCCCTGTCTCCCTGTCCCTCTGTCCCTCTCTCCCCCCCTTCTCTCTATCCCCCCCCCTCTCTCTCTCTGTCCGTCTGTCTCAAACCCTCCCTCTCTGCCTAGACCCCTGTGCTTCCTTCTGCTCCATTCGTAGCCCCCCCCCCACCAACCCCCCCCCACAGACCACCACGTTCACCTGGAATTGAACCCGCAGCCTCTCGGCTTGCTTCACTTAGCGACCCTCTCCTCCTCCCCTGCGCGCCTGGCCCCGGGGTCAAACACCCCACACATGGTTAATATTGATGGTCCACCATGTTTATTTCATGTCTCTGAGAGCTGCTGCTGTCATTCCTGTGCTGTCTTGCTGGGAGGAAGTGGCCTCAAACTCACCGTGATGTTAAGGGGTCGCGGTGGTGGCGGTGGTGATGCTGGAGGTACTTCATGTTTTCCTCCTATTGTTCTTAAAAGCGATTATAAGCGGCAGACAGGCCCCTTAAATATTTAGGTATTTTTTTCATCCCTCTCTGTCTCGACTTCTCCCTGCTCTGCTCTCTCTCTCTCTCTCTCTCTCTCTCTCTCTCTCTCTCTCTCTCTCTCTCTCTCTCTCTCTCTCTCTCTCTCTCTCTCTCTCTCTCTCTCTCTCTCTCTCTTTTCGCCTGTTTCCATTCTGTCAATTCTTTTTTCTGTCAAAATACCCAGAGTTATGTGTTTTTTTCTTCTGAATGATTAATTAAGCTGCAAAGTTATACTCTTGAATAATAAAAATGCTCTTGCTATGAATTGCACCCTGAAATGGTGGGGAAAGCAAGCAAGGGTTAATTCTGCTGACAAACCAACAATCGATAGGAGATCCTTTTTTTGTATTAATGGTTGCCTATATTGATCGCATCATCACGATCAGAGATCCAAATATCAATACATTATGTGGGTTTAGCCTCAAGCTCTGATTCAACATTCGAGGAATCGATTGTTGCAACTGTCCAGGCATCAATAGTCGATAAGGATAAGAGATTTCTTGTTTGGTTTCTCGGTCTGCAAGCATGTTGTTAGAGGAAGTAGGAGATGTATTTGTGGTTGTGAATGCTTTAGATATTCACAACTAGCTATTAGATATCCGTTGGACCCAGACTCTGGCGTCTGGTAAGAGTCCATCCAGCTAAATTTATAAACTGTTCGAAATCATAAGGATAAAAGAGATAAAGGAACAAATGAAACTGCTGAGTACATTTTGAAGGTTTTCATATGTTAAAATGTGGCTTGACCAGGTGAGTTGGAGGAATCTGCTGATTGAAATGAAGCTTTGAACGTGACGCTTGTTGAATACATGATCGACGCAAAGTGGTCATTAATGACACATGTCCTTGGGCTTAATGGCTCTCTAGTGCGAGAGATTTAAGAGGAAAGGTACGTTACTGTAATATGTGTCAGCGTAGGCCAGCCAACTCATCCTGCATAATGATAAGGGCACTAACTCTCTCTCTCTCTCTCTGTCTCTCTCTCTTCTCTCTCTCTCTCTCTCTCTCTCTCTCTCTCTCTCTCTCTCTCTCTCTCTCTCTCTCTCTCTCTCTCTCTCTCTCTGTCTCGTTCTCTCTCTCTCTCTCTCTCTC
>OLKM01000398.1:290275-311207 GCA_900291075.1 Melanogrammus aeglefinus | reverse complement strand
GAGAGAGTGGGGGCAGAGAGAGAGAGAGAGAGAGAGAGAGAGAGAGAGAGAGAGAGAGAGAGAGAGAGAGAGAGAGAGAGAGAGAGAGAGAGAGAGAGAGAGGAGGACATGGATCAGTTCCATTTCATCACGTATGTGTGCGGCCACGTACGCGTGCTGACACACCCACTTATGGGTTGAAGAGAAGAAGCTCGCCGTGGCAGTCTGACGCCATCCGTGAGTGTGCGTGCCTGTGGCGGTAAAGTCCTTGGTTTAAACCGCATCACGCTGTACATCACTCTCTCTCTCACTCCATCGTTCACTTCCACCCAACCCCCTCTCACTCTATCCCTGCCTCGCCCTCTTTGTATCCTTTACTCGTACCCCCCCACCCTCTCTCTCTCTCTCTCTCTCTCTCTCTCTCTCTCTCTCTCTCTCCTCTCTTCTCTCTCTCTCTCTCTCTCTCTCTCTCTCTCTCTCTCTCTCTCTCTCTCTCTCTCTCTCTCTTCTTCTCTCTCTTCTCGCTCTCTCACACACACAACACACAACACAACACGCTTTCATTCACTTCTGTTCACTTTGACACTCATCTCTCTCTGTCTATCTCTCTCTCTTTCTTTCACCTGCCTTATCTCTCTCTGTCTCTCTCTCTCTCTCTCTCTCTCTCTCTCTCTCTCTCTCTCTCTCTCTCTCTCTCTCTCTCTCTCTCTCTCTCTCTCTCTCTCTCTCTCTCTCTCTCTCTCTCTCTCTCTCTCTCTCTCTCTCTCTCTCTCTCTCTCTCTCTCTCTCTCTCTCTCTCTCTCTCTCTCTCTCTCTCTGAGGAGGAACAGTCATTTAAAGATTAATGCCAAGCCGACTGTCTTGTCTGTCTGTCTGTCTGTCTGTCTGTCTGTCTGTCTGTCTGTCTGTCTGTCTTCTCTCTCTCTCTCTCCCTCTCTCTCTCTCTCCTCTCTCTCTCTCTCTCTCTCTCTCTCTCTCTCTCTCTCTCTCTCTCTCTCTCTCTCTCTTCCTCTCTCCTCTCTCTCCCTCCCTACCCTCCCCTCTAGCTACATCCATCAATCTTGATACCATCACCTTTATCAATTTCTATTTTTTCCTCTCTCTCCTCTCCCCCTCCCTTTCCTCTCTCTCCTCTCTCCTACGTTCTCCATTCATCTCTCTTCTATCCCTCTCCTCTTTTCTGCCCTTTCCCCTCCTCTCTCCTCCCCTCTATTCTCGTCTCCTCATCACTATCCAAGCTCTCCTTACCTATCCTCTCCTCTCCTCTCCAACCTCTCCACGCCTCTCCTCTCTTCTCCTCCTCCCTCGTGACCTCTCATCTCCTCTCCTTCTCTTCCCCTCTCCTCCCCTCTCTGCCCTCCTAGTCCAAAGGTGAGCGATAGTGGGTCTGACATCATTACCCTTGTTGTGACAGATTTCATTTGTGCCCCCTGGAACCATACATCAGACTGACTGATGGAGCAGGCCCCGAACCAACAGGGGCCCCACCCTGCCCTGAGAGAGAGAGAGAGAGAGAGAGAGAGAGAGAGAGAGAGAGAGAGAGAGAGAGAGAGAAGAGAGAGAGAGAGAGAGAGAGAGAGAGAGAGAGAGAGAGAGAGAGATTGTAAGGAATGGTGTCAATGATAAAGAGAGAGAGCATCCATTCATTAATTAGTTGGATATAATCATATGCATATAATTGATCATATAATGGCCCTGCCATTCTTTCTAGAACTCTTAAGATAAACACTGTTTGGGTACGAGATTCCCGGCAGTCCGTCTGTCGCCATGTTTGCTCCGGGGGGGGCCTCGACGGGACCGCTGCTGATCGTCCTCAAACTTGACGTTTTTACGGCCCCTTGCGGGAGTTTTATGCGCTGCTGTCCATTCGGGATGCAGGTGCTCCGTGATCTATTATTCCTCGGCCATAAGTGAGATTATCAGCCCACAAAGGATTCCCGGCGACTGACCCTCCTTTCAACCCTCCACCCATTGACTCTGGCGCTGCCAATTTAGACGAGCCTTTGACAATGGCGCCGGCGCTCAAAGAGCATCGATCCGCGACCGTAATAATGCGCGGATTATGAGGCCGTCGGCGGACCCTTTGTGGCCAGGGCGACAGAAAAACGTGATGTCTGCTGGAGTGGGGAAGCTATTAATGACCGGGCCAACCCGCCTTTCTTCTAGAACCGTGTCGGAAGTCGCCTGGCTAGTGCGTTGTGCTCGGTACTACAGACAGGGGGATCAGCAGTGAGTCCTTTAGAGGAAGCTTGGTAGAGATGGGAGGGTCCAAGAGAGAGAGAAGAGCTGAGGTTCTGTGGTGGGGAAACAGTGGACGCCATTTTAGATCGGGATGGAAATGATGCAGATGGTTTTGAGGACATGAAGCGATCTGAGCATGTTTCTCCATCCGATCCTAATTATATGGATGACTATCTATTTATTTGTTTGACTTTCTAGTTATATGGATGACTATCTAGTAAAACGGATGACTATCTAGTTTTATGGATGAGTCATCCCACTTCTAAAAGTGGGATGACTTTTGGAAACTTTGTCGACAACATTTAAACAATTGTTGGACCTCCAAGGTCTTTTCTTTTACTGTTAAGCAAGAAAATGAAGTCAGCGTTTTCTTCATTCTCTGTCAAAAGATATATCTGTGAGGTCAAACTGCGTTGGAAAATACAGACATTGTTTTACCACCCCCAAAAAACTGCTTATACTGAGAAAGACACTGTTATACCTCGGAGATTATAGTGAATGAAACTTTGGAATGTATCTTTCCACACTGCTTCTATTTTCATAGTGAGTTAAAAGAGAAGTTTACCTTGACTCGAGGTAAATTGCTCGAGGTGTCTGGAGGTTTAACTTAAAGCTGTATTTATATTTCCAAGATGGCCGTGGTTCTCTTCCTTTGCACTGCAAGGTCGGCGGTTGGCGATCAAACTTTTAAATAAAAGCCTGCTGTCTGTGCTTCACGAGTCCATCACCCCTGACACCCACGAAAGTTAGCCAAGAAACTGCTTTAACCCAGGCCATTTGTTTTACCCGCTACAGCAACTCTGTTATATATAGTGTGTGTGTGTGTGTGTGTGTGTGTGTGTGTGTGTGTGTGTGTGTGTGTGTGTGTGTGTGTGTGTGTGTGTGTGTGTGTGTGTGTGTGTGTGTGTGTGTGTGTGTGTGTGCGTCTGGTTAAAAAAGCAGAGCACATAGCAGATTTATCATGGCGCGTCCCCCGCCCTCCCTCCCCCCTCCAGCCTCATGTAGTGTGAGTTGAGTGGTGATGGATGGGCGACCTCTTGGCTCGCCCCCTCCCCAGGAGAAAAGAGAGCGAGAGAGTGGGGGAGGGGGGAGGGGGGAGGCGGGGCTGGAAATAATGTTCTAGCCTATCGACAGGTCAGAGGCTGCTTGGGGCGGGGAACTCCTCTTGCAGTCATGCACCCCCCCCCCCCACCACCACCACCACCTCCTCCCCCCAGACCCACCCTTTGCTCCTCCACTCCTCCCCTGTGTCTGGTCTACAGATGGCAGACGCTGCCTTCCTTCCATACCTTAACAGGGTGGGGGTTGGGGGGGCTCGTCTGGTGGACATGAGACCGGTGGTCCGCTAACCGGCCCCCAAAGGGAGAGGGGTTAAGACGTGTTCCTGACCCCCCCCCCCCCCGCACCCCTGACACAATGGTCTGCCCTTGTGTCGGCGTGATGGATGTGACGGGTCTCAACCACCGCCACAGCCAGCCCAGGGTTCAGGGCGCTGGGGGAGGCGTGGACAGGGGTGCCGGTGGAACATTCCGGAACATGCCAGGACTTCATCATCGTGGGCTTGGTGGGCAAGTTGGTCTGGCAGTTTTGGACAGGGATTTATATTACAGTTCATAAACACATGGAGGTCTGTCGACTCGGCTGACTCGGCCGGTTTTCTCGTGTAGCTCTCCCTAAAGAGGTGTGAAACCAAGCCAAACATGTACATTCCACCTTTCACGAGCCGGATTCTTCGTAGGGAACGCAATTAATCATCTCACTCGGAGCTCTGTCTCATAAACTATCAGATATTGCTTGAAATCCTTCTGGGTGGATTGGAATCAGATTATACAAGGATTCTGGTTGATCCTCTTCTGAGGAAACGTACTCTCCGTTGTGTGAACAAAATACAAACTTTCAGGGAAAGACTACGAACTCGTACCCCAGCCACTTGTGTATATGTACATGATGAAGATAAGGTTAGCTGCGGGCAACGAAGATGACAACATCAAAATAGCTTGCAACTGTCGCTTTGACCTTTCCTTGCTATCTCCCGATCTCTTTGAATCTTTGGCGTACAAAACTATCTGGTGATCTATGCTAAGCTAAAGGCCCTACAGGCGGATGAACTCAACGATAACATTATTCCCAGCACCCCTTTCTTCTTCTCACCTCTACTGACTGCAGAGTTTTGTGGCTGATCTATTGTGATTTAACATCATCAATGGCAGAATATTGAGCTGATTGCAAGCTGTGAAGTGGCAGTGAACCGGGTATGGGCGGATCCTGTAAGAGCACTCATCTGTGATTGGCCGAGGCAAACCAGTAGCTATGAAATACTTTTAAGAAGAGTAAAAGCGAACCGCAGGGACAGTGCCATCTCTGGTGAAACATTGAAATTGCAGAATTAAATCCCAAATTAGTTTTTGTACTTCTTGCCATCTTTTACATAGTACATGACTTAAGTGTATGACCCTTGCATGTTTAATTGAAGGCCTCTATATCTTTAAAAAAATGCTGAAATTAAACATTATTTCGGAAGGGTGAAACTAAAGGGAAATCACTGATGGTTATTCTGTGATGACTACCTTTCTCTCAGATCCACCATGCCAAACCCTAACCCAGAGTTAAACCCTCTCTGACGTAATACTAGTTCAAACCTTCCACCTAAACTTGACTGTGCAGAATGTAAAACCGGTCTTATCAGAGTAACACCTGAATAAATCTGTAGCGTCACCCCGCTACAGTGTCAGATAAGAAAGGAGTCTAAATGTTATGGTGGGAGGGGGGATGATATCCCATCCGGGTAAACACAGCAGAGGGTCACTGTTTGCTATCTCTTCCTGACCCACCCACTGTGTTTGTCTCTCTGCCAGATTAAAACACACAGGGAGAGAGAGAGAGAGAGAGAGAGAGAGAGAGAGAGAGAGAGAGAGAGAGAGAGAGAGAGAGAGAGAGAGAGAGAGAGAGAGAGAGAGAGAGAGAGAGAGAGAGAGAGAGAGAGAGAGAGAGAGAGAGAGAGAGAGAGAGAGAGAGAGAGAGAGAGAGAGAGAGAGAGAGAGAGAGAGAGAGAGAGAGGGAGAGAGATTGGGAAGGGCCGAGAGACAGAGGCAGAGAGATGGGCCGAGAGACAGAGGGAGAGAGATGGGCCGAGAGACAGAGGGAGAGAGATGGGCCGAGAGACAGAGGGAGGGAGGGAGAGTTTGTCTGGTTTGGGTTTCTGAGACGAGTGGAGCCCCTGTTTGACCTTCCGTCAGATAGTTCCCAGTGCCTGTGACTCCTTGTTGTCTGACGATTAATAATTCAGGGAGAGCATTAGCTACCCTCTGTTCTTCAGAGAGGTGGAGAGAGAGAGACACGGGGAATACAGAGAGCGAGGGAGCGAGGAGAGAGGGAGAGACAGAGGATGAGTCAAAGTGCTTTGTCATTTCAATGTTTAATTGCCATGGTGCATAATGAAAAAGAAGGATGTCATACTTGGAGGGAATCAGAAAGTAAATTATGGATTAAATCAAAGGTAATACAAAGAATGGCTTGAGTGAGCGAACGAGACCGCTACTCCTCTCCGTCTCTCTCTCTCTCTCTCTCTCTCTCTCTCTCTCTCTCTCTCTCTCTCTCTCTCTCTCTCTCTCTCTCTCTCTCTTCTCTCCTCTGGTATCCTCTCTCGTCATCACTCTCTCCTCTGATATCTCCTCTCTCTTATCTTCTTCACCCTCTCTCTATCTCTCTCTGTCTCTCATCTCTGATTATCTCATGGTGCCCTATATCGGTTTCTCTCTCTTTCTCTCTCTCGTTCACTCTCTCTCCTCTCACTCTCGTGCGTCTGTCCCTCTCTCTCCCCCTCTCTCTCTCTCTCTCTCTCTCTCTCTCTCTCTCTCTCTCTCTCTCTCTCTCTCTCTCTCTCTCTCTCTCTCTCTCCCTCTCTCTCTCTCTCTCTCTCTCTCTCGCTCTCTCTCTCTCTCTCTCTCTCTCTCTCTCTCTCTCTCTCTCTCTCTCTCTCTCTCTCTCTCTCTCTCTCTCTCTCTCTCTCGCTCTCGCTCTCGCTCTCTCCGTCTCCACATCTTGATTGCCCTACCTTGTCATTCACCTACCCTTGATGGCGGGGTGGGTTTTCCTGGCGCCTGCCAATGGCTCTTGGCACGCGGGCAGGCCTGGATGGAGCTACTGGGTTCCCATGAGGTAGCACTCGGCACACACACACACACACACGCATTGTCTGACAAACAGCTCCACGTCAAGCCTCCTCCCTCCCCTCTCTCCCAAGGACTGCCTGTTCCTTTGGGAACTGGGGCAGGATACGGGTGTATAAATGTCACCTGTGTGTGTGTGTTTGTGTGTGTGTTTGTGTGTTTGTGAACTTCTGTTTGTGTGTGTCTGTTTGTCTAGTTTGTATGTGAACTTCTCTCTGTGTGTTTGTGTGTGTGTCTGTGTGTCTGTGTGTGTGTGTTTGTGTCTGGTATGTGTGTGTGTTTGTGTCTGCTGTAGTGTGAACTGTGTGTGTGTGTGTGTGTGTGTGTGTGTGTGTTTTTGTCTGGTATGTGTGAACTTCTGTGTGTGTGTGTGTGTTGTTTGTGTCTGGTGTGTGTGAACTTCTGTTTGTGTGTGTGTGTGTTTTTGTGAAATTCTGTTTTTGTGTGTGTGTCTGGTGTGTGTGTGTGTGTGTGTGTGTGTGTTGTGTGACTTTGTGTGTGTGTTTGTGCTTATGTGTGTGTGTGTGTGTGGTGTGTGTCTGTGTGTGTGTGAACTTATGTGTGTGTGTGTGTGTGCGTGTGTGTGTGTGTGTGTGTGTTGTGTGTGTGTCTTGTGTGTGTGTGTGTGTGCTGTGGTGTGTGTGTGTGTCTGTCTGTGTCTGATATCTGAGTGAACTTCTGTGTGTGTGTTTGTGCTTATGTGTGTGTGTGTGTGTGTGTGTGTCTGGTGTGTGTGAACCTCTCTGTGTGTGTTTGTGCTTATGTGTGTGTGTGTGTGTGTGTGTGTGTGTGTTGTTTTTGTGTTTGTGTGTGTGTGTGTGTGTGTCTGGTGTGTGTGAACTTCTGTTGTGTGTGTGTTGTGTGTGTGTGTGTGTGTTGTGTGTGTGTGAACTTCTCTGTGTGTATTTGTGTGTTGCAATCTGTTTGTGAGAGTGAACTTCTGTGTTTGCGTGCGTGCGTGTGTGTGTTTGTGTGCATGCTCACTATTCCAAGTGCAAATTTCAAAGTGCTGACAAGGACAGACAGTACATTACACCAAAGACACAAGAACGAGGTGCTTCTGAACGGATGTACCTGTACTTTGACAGTATGTACAGTCTGCTTAGGGAGACCAGGGCCAATGAAGCATCACTGTTCTGATATACTGTAGAAGACAATAAAGGAATCCTCTGACAGACCACACACAAAGTTGATCATCATCATCATCATCATCATCATCCATCATCATCATCATCATCATCATCATCATCATCATCATCATCATAGTAGCACGGAACACTAATAACCAGTAAATAATTTCAGGTATAATATAGAAAGGTTGAGTCAAATGAACTTAACAGCAGTATAGTAAAAATGTCTCATTTTCAAATGTGCAGTGTACAACAAGGGGCCATCTACGTTGTGACATCAGACACATAGCAAGCAGAATGAATTGTGAATGAGTGTGTTTGTCTGGAGAACCTTGTAACTATTACGTCCAGACACTGCACACAAAACTATTTCCCAGAGGCCCCCTGGTTGCGCGAGGTCAGGGCTCCTGGTCTGGCCTGGTGGAAGGTAATTGGTCTTTTTTTAGGTTTGCCATCCATCCTAAAGAGCAAAGGGCAGCCGTAGATGGCCAAGTCGACGGCTGGAGACACTCTTGGTGGTTATCCTGTTGGTGGCCGTGCTCTGAGAGCAAACTAAGTATCTCTCTCTCTCTCTCTCTCTCTCTCTCTCTCTCTCTGTCTCTCTCTCTCTCTCTCTCTCTCTCTCTCTCTCTCTCTCTCTCTCTCTCTCTCTCTCTCTCTCTCTCTCTCTCTCTCTCTCTCTCTCTCTCTCTCTCTCTCTCTCATAAAGTTATTTTAAAACCCTGTCTTTAGCCTTCTGCTTGGATCAGTCAAGGTGAAGGCACTATTGAAGGATATGAAGTATGAGAACTTCAAAAGAAAGCTAAAGCTGTAAGCATCATAACATATACAGTATATATATAATATATTACCAAATTGTGTTTTATTATTCCGTGTCATTTTATAACTTTAACTAAAATGGTCCAATAAATTAGACGCAATGACCCTGGTACACCTACACCAATATTCTCCAACATCTCTTCATATTTTCTCAATGGCAAATTCTCTGCATCTCATGAACGTCACAACTCGGCCTAATCAGTACCACCACAGCAGTGCTTGAATAATTTATTGTCCATTAACAGCCTCAACAACCACACCTTTTTGGCGTTTAACGTTTCCCTTTCCATATCCTCTATCTGGTCTCTTGGAGTGGCCTCTGGTAAGGAGGCGAGGAGTGATGCTCACTATATTAGTCAGCTTACAGAACGAGAGACATCCCGCTATTGTGTGGCTGTCAATCTCTCACAAAGTGGTTTCCAGCTCACTTTGGAATATTTTGGTGAGTCTTCAAGGGAATTAAAAAATATCTCTTCTCTATCGATTTTTTCTAAGAGTGTGTCTGGCTGTGTCTTTGTGTGTGAGTGTGTGTGTTTGTGTTTGTGCGAGTGTGTGTGTGGACTGGCTAGGGGTGTGGACTCATTTTATTTCGTTTGAATGCGCCTGTTGGATCTCAAGGTGGTAGTCAAGGTCTGTAGCCAGCGTCAGAGGGTGGTTTGTGACGCCATGGAAATCATTATCCACGGGTCTAACACTTTGGTCACGCACGGCAAAAAAAATTGGATTTTTCTTCCAGTGTGTTAATCATAAAAATCCCAACTGCGCTTGTGTTTCGGTTTCCTATAATGTATTTAACTGAGCTGGGTCAGAAAACATGCAGCATATTTTTGCCGTTGCCTCCATTTCGATTGCATGCGTTGATGAACACCTGTACGTCGCTCCCAGATGAAACGGTGTGCCAAATGACTGGAACCTGACTCTGTTTACCCTGTCACACGTACACACACAAAACAAAATCCACACAAACGAGACAAACTGTGAGCCTTGACGGACACAGGACCGCACACAAACCAACTCAATCGTTCTTTCGGATTTAAAGATGCAACAAAAAAATCGAATAAACAACAATCGCCTCTGTGTCTCAAGGTCAAGGACATTGATTAGCCCGGCTGGGATATCAATGGATTGAGTCGGCGGAGCCAAAATAAAAAAACAAGGTGTTCGTTTATTCATTAATGTTGGTTTTTCTTGAGAAACATAAAGAGAGGGAGCGAGACAGTGACTCCTGGCTTTTTCATGATCAAGACAAATGAGTATGGCGCCATGAAAGCCACTCAGCTGATTAACCATGTGCGGAGGGCTTTTTATCTGTTGCCATGTGATGTACGACATCTTTGTAAAGGCTACGGTCGAATGCAATCACGGGCCCTTTCATTGTAGGGGCCCCCACGGATTGCCTTGTAGTTCTCAAGGGAGGCCATCTTTCAGAAAATATTGACTGTTGACAGTGAGTGCCCCCCTGTGTGTGTGTCTGTGTGTGTGTGTGTGTGTCTTTATTTGTGGGACTGGGAGGGTTTGTGTGTGTGTGTGTGTGTGTGTGTGTGTGTGTGTGTGTGTGTGTGTGTGTGTGTGTGTGTGTGTGTGTGTGTGTGTGTGGTGTTGGTGCTTTCTGCTTCAGATAGAGAAAAGAGATTGTAAGTGCCTAAGTGTAATTGTATGTGTTGTGCAGGCTTCACACACACACACACACACGTACACGCACACACACACACACACACACACACACACACACACACACACACACACACACACACACACACACACACACACACACACACAAACCCTCCCAGTCCCACAAATAAAGACACACACACACACACACACACACACACACACACACACACACACACACACACACACACACACACACACACACACACACACACACACACACACACACACACACACACAGAGGGAGAGGGATGGAGGGAGGGAGAGGGGAGAGAGAGAGAGAGGGGTAGAGAGAGAGAGGGGTCAGCAGCCTTGTAAGACATGTTATTTTCCCTCACACATCACTGCAGAATGCCTCGTCTCTCCCGGGAACATTGCCACTGCTTGGGGAGGAGGTTGAGTGAGGAGGATATGGGAATGTTTCGTGGGAGGTTGAGCCGGAGGTTTTTGTGGGAATTTTGACGCGTTGGGAGACGGGAGGTTGAGGGGTGATGTTTGGGTTTAGGCTGATTTGTGTGGGGGGGGGGGGGAGTTGTGGTGGGAAAGGTTGAGAAGGTTGTTTTAGGGAGAAGGGTTAGGGGAGTTTGAGGGTTAAGTTTAGAGGGAGGGTGGACTATGGGACCGAGGGGTAAGATTGATGGGGAGGTTTTGCGGGGTGGCGTGGGGGGGACGGGGGGGAAGTCGAGGGAAAGGTTGATCGGTACGAATATGGGAGGGAGTAGGTTTAAGATGGGAGGTGGTGTTTGAGGGGGGGAGGTGATGGGGGAGGGCTTCATGGTGTTAGAGATTGTCCCCGGAGGGCGGGCGGGCGGTCGGGGGACAGACCTCATCTGCCACATTCTCATCTTTCAGCCCCCAGCCTCCTGGTCTAAACCAAGTACAGGCGGTCCCCCCCCCCACCCCCCACACACTCCCCCCATCAGCAGCCACTAAATCAGGTTTTTATAGCGACTGGTGTTGCTAACCTTGTTGCCTGCCCTGGTATTAGTCCTGCTTTCTGCCGTGAAAAACATTTTCTTCTTCTGTGACACTCGCTCGGTGAATCGGCCTGGTTTCTACAAAGAGGGACGTTTCCAGTAAATCACATCCCCACTCTCCGACGTGTAGTTTGTCGCAAATAGTCATCTTGCCTTTTTGCCCTCCAGGTGACCCGGCGACCGAGGCCAGCCACACAGCGCTCGCTGGGAGATGGCGTTGGGGAGGGTGGTGTGGGTGGGTGGGTGTAGGGTTAAGAGTTTTCTTGCCAGTTTTCTAGCGCAAGGCAATGCGCCACCCTGTCCGCAGTCTCATTAAAAGGACTCAGTTCCTTGAAACCTCTCGCGGAAACAACAGCGGAGGGAGAAATAGGACGACGGTGTTTACCAAGCCAAAACAACAACGGAGAAACGCTGGTGAAGTGAAGCATGAAGGAGAAACGGGCGCAAACAGCCTGCCCGTTTTTACTGGGAATTGGTGTTGGGTCCTTTTTTCTCTTTTTAGCACCACCCAAACACCACCGCCGCCTCCCTGGCGGAGAGCTTTGTACTTAAATGATAGTAATTACCTCGTCAGTTGTGACACGGCGATAACGACACTCATGATGTCTTTGTTTAAGACAAAAGTGGGAACTCCTCCGGAATTAACACAAGCGCATAAGAGGCTGAGGTGGCAGTCAACAAAATGTGTATATCTGTGCGTGTGTGTGTTTGTGTGTGCATGTGTTTGTGTGTGTTTGCAGTCGTGTGTGCATTTGTGACAGCTGAAAGTCTATATTAACCCCCTTGAATTGAGAGTGGGGTCTCAAAGAAGCGAGGTCTTTGAGTCAAAAATATAGGCTTGTGCATTTCATCATGTCATTTTAACTCCTTGTCAGTAATCTTTATCCTATTAATCAGTACGTTGTTCAACATGTAATTAGCTAGTAAGTCATTTTTCACAACATGTAATAAGCTATTTTTTTGCAATTACAACTAAACCTTACTTACCCTAAAAGTGACAATTAGCGACGGCAAACTGACGATTAGCGACGGTTAGTGTGGTGGTTTATGGGGACAGTGGGGCCTTTACTATGGATGCTCCTCTGCCTTCTCGGGCCCCGGCAGAGATACACCGAACCAGAGGGGCCTGATGGATTAGGCACGGCATGTTGTGGCATGACCCCGCTTTGCTCAAACGATGTGGGGACCAGCCCCTCAACACTGCTGACAGGCTGAGAAACAAAGGTCCTGCTCTCTACATATCGTCACCACCCCGGCCCCCAAGGGTCGGAGACCCCCGAGTGTATCATAATGGAATAATCCCCTTATCTGTTGTCTGATGCTTCCCCTCACACACACACACACACACACACACACACACACACACACACACACACACACACACACACACACACACACACACACACACAGCAGCACACACATCACACACACACACACACAAACGCGCACACATACACACGCGCACGATGACTCATACTTCGACACGTACGCACATATACACACACACATAAAGACCCTAGTGCACAACATGCTCTGCCACCTCATATACACAAAGGCACCCACAGGCACTGAGAGAAAGACACACACACACGCACACACACACACACACACACAGCCACACACACACCCCCACACACACACACACACACACACACACACACACACACACACACACACACACACACACACACACACACACACACACACACACACACACACACACACACACACACACACACACACACAGACAAACAGACACACAGACAAACAAAGACAAGCGCACACCTAGACACATTTATGTTGATCTCAGGTACAGCGAGGAAAACATTGCCGTGCCGACCAACCTTCAGACCGCCACCGACAGGAGGGTGAGACCCCCTGGGGTTCGGAGGGTCAGACCACAGACCCAATGGTGCCCAGAGTAAACGACCATTACCTCTGGCCAAAACAATACGCTGACGAAGGTTATGATTTCTAAACCACACCTGTAGTCCTTAAGCTCAAAATAGCTCGGAGCTCATCTAAGTGATGGGGTATTACTGCTGTTTTATTTACAGTGGGGGCTCAGCAGGGCTTTTATTTTGAAATTGTCCCCGCCACCACTTTCTAGCATGTCATGCGTTGTGCCGTTGTTGACATAAAGTGAATGGCAAAGGTACACTTTCATAAGAACACGCACACACACACACACACACACACACACACACACACACACACACACACACACACACACACACACACACACACACACACACACACACACACACACACACACACACACACACACACACAGAGACTCCCTGAAGGTATATTGGACTTGGTGTGTGAATGTTAGCCCACTGCCTGCTGTGAAGCTTGCGGCTTCATCTATTTCAGCCCAGAGAGGGAGGGAGAGCGAGTGGGAGGTGGGGGGTGGGGGAGACATAGAGAGAGAGAGAGAGAGGTGACACTTTCAGAGACACTTCTTGTCAAACACACACAGAAGTGACAGGAAGGGGAAGGATATGGAATCTGGAAATATCCAGAGGCTAAAAAGCAGCTAACCTTAGCCCACTCCTGCTTAACACGCCCTGGGATGCAAATAAGACAGACAGGTCCAAAGGTCTCGGAAGGAAGATACAAAGAACACAGGGAGGCCCCGGAAGGTAGAAGGATAAAAAGGTATAGCAGGTTTGCTCACAGCAATGGCTTGTTCACATGTGTTATAGGCTAGTAAAGATTGTAAAAACACAAGGTGTTTTACAAAATATAATGGCATATACTGGACTTTGATTTATCATATAATATATACTTTTAAATAAACTTAATGTTTCAGCTGTATATGAGTGTTGCTTTAGTTTCCATTACTATCAATTGCTGTTGTCAAGGTCCAAAATGTGAGTTCTACATCTATATTTTTAGAACAGAAAAATATAAATTTATGGTAATAACAGGTTATTGTTGCTACTATAAAGAATCCATTGTGAAAGGGTTTTCTAGGAGGGTTTCAGTACAGTATAGTCCTTACATGTGGTGTGAGGGGGTAGTGGATGTGTGTTTAGTTTATACTCCACCGGCGTCAGGGAGGGTGGAGTGCCTGTCCTGCACTGACCACCGCTTATTACTGTCCTGACACACCAACCTGGACCTCCCCTGTGTGTGTGTGTGTGTGTGTGTGTGTGTGTGTGTGTGTGTGTGTGTGTGTGTGTGTGTGTGTGTGTGTGTGTGTGTGTGTGTGTGTGTGTGTGTGTGTGTGTGTCATGTGTGCCATGGAAATAGAAGCTTAAGACACACGCGCACACACACACCTGCACACACACACACACACACACACACACACACACACACACACACACACACACACACACACACACACACACACACACACACACACACACACACACACACACACAGACACACACACTCAGGATCCTACAGGGGCCACAGTGTTTTACTCCGAGCCGAGAGGTTCTGGGTTGAAACCGCAATGTCCTAGTATATACTGTACTTCTGCTGAATGTAAAGACCATACCTTCATCAGAGAGAAACGTGCACCGTGGGGTCAAATAACGGTAACATACGAACTCCAATCAGTGCAGCAGGACTAATTAAGACAGGCATCAACAGATTTCCCACAAGGCCTTCTTACTCCAGTGACAATACCAGTGTCACTTTCTGTTTGGTGGTTGATTCCAAGGCTGGGTGGGATATTGTAGCACATTATGAGAGAGAGAGAGAGGAGAGAGAGAGAGAGAGAGGGAGAGAGGGAGAGAGAGAGAGAGAGAGAGAGGGGAGAGAGAGAGGAGAGAGAGAGAGAGAGAGAGAGAGAGAGAGAGAGAGAGAGAGAGAGAGAGAGAGAGAGAGGGGGAGAGCGGAGAGGAGAGGAGAGGAGGGGAGAGAGAGAGAGCGAGGGGGAGAGGAGAGAGAGGGAGAAGAGAGAGAGAGAGAGAGAGGGGAGAGAGAGAGAGAGAGAGAGAGAGAGAGAGAGAGAGAGAGAGAGAGAGAGAGAGAGAGAGAGAGAGAGAGAGAGAGAGAGAGAGAGAGAGTGAGAGTGGGGGAGAGAGAGAGAGAGGGGGGGAGAGAGAGAGAGATGTATCGGTTGTCATGCTAAAGAATGTGTGGCTCGTCCGTCAACGCATTATCGCCCCGGCGTTTCCTTCACCAGGGTCGATAGCGCGAGCGTCTGTCCGGTCTTGGCCGAGGCATTTATGTACAGTGAAACTGTAATTCCTCTTCCTCACTTGTCAGAGTCATACAGCCAGTCCACGTATGTATGTGATGGGCTTGTTCTGGCAGGGGAATATGGGAGAAAAAAAGCTTCACCTGACTGGAATAATTGGTCTACTTAACTTGGATGAATTAAGCCTAAATGGTGTAAGGCTTTAAACCCAAGCGTTGTATACAAAACAACACTGGCATTTACCTCTCTATGCTCTTGTTGTTTGCATCGTGTACGAATGCTGGCCAGGGTCAGGCACTTCCACACCAAGATGTTTTGACAGTAGCATAGTAAACATTTTGAGAAAGGAACAACAGCGTCTTTAGTGGAGGATTAAATTCGATGTTTGGAACCGAAACCACGGATAAAACAAAATCCTTGTGTCAATGGAGGCGCTTATTTGCATATAGTGAACTGAAGTTAAACTTTTGTCCCTCCAAGCCTTCCCCGAATCCCTCGCCCGAAGGTTGCGAGAGCCACACTCGAGACTACGCGTTTGTTGGGGCCGCGCCTAGAGTGTGATTCGATCGGCCGCGGCGAGACACTCGCGTTCAAACGGACAACGGGTGTCCAGACAGCGAGTAGCGCATTTGATCTCCCCCACTCACCTCTTGTGGTGCCTCCCCCTCCTCCTCCCTCCCCCTTCTTCCTCCCAATCAATACATCGCCACGCAGGGATCTGTGGGCGAGATCAAAACCCATGTTGTTCGTCCATATTTTACCCTTTATCTATTCTGCGGCTCTGCTGCAGTCATCCAGGCCCCTCGCTGATGTTCAGGGACTTTGCCTGACCACGGCTGCATCTCTTTCAGCCTCCTCTCCCCTCCTTGGTCCCTTGCCAAGCCACCCGGCCCCAAGAATATAATGATCACTCATAAAGGGAAGAGTGGCTTACTTATGTGGAGGGAGTAGCACTCAAATGGTATGAAATCTTTGTCAACAATTCCGGTCCTTGTATATTTAAAAGACAACCAGAGATGGGAGTTCAGAGCTGACTGAGTTTGGTCCTATGAGTGAGTTTGCGTGTTTCGAAATATTAAGTTATGAGCGCAGGATGAAAATGGGTTTTGATCCTTGAGGATTTGATTGGATGATGTAAAAGTGACTTTACTCAGTGGCCAGCTGTGTTTCGAGGCTTTATGTAAGAGATGGAGCAGATATAAATATGTTATGATACGATGGGGCTGGATTGTTTAGCCAGCTGTTGTCTCCGCTGTTGAGGAACTGGGGCTTTTGGGATATTTTTCCAGATCGCTGTTCAGACACTTACAGTGGTCCAGGTGCAACTCCAACCTTTATGCCATGTACAAACCACCACACGTGTCCATTATCTGTAATTAGCAGTATTACCACAGTGTTTTGGGGCCGGCAAGCTGTTCTCAGTAGGCTGAATCAATGGCTTCACAAGCGGTGCCCCAGTCCACGATGAAGCCCTCTGTTTCCAACCGTTTCGCTTAGTCTCCGCTTAGCTTTCTCCCTTGGTCAAACCCCCACAGCCTCCGAGACCAGATGGGCCCGATGTGTTAAAGGCATACAGATGCTGACGGATAAGTCCTTTCGTGTTTTTGTTTTTTTTTATTCCAATGTTTATTGTACACAGATTAAGGCTGTGTATCCTTTTTTCTTTCCGAGCTCTCCAAATGTCCCTGGCTTTAGGCCACTCATCATGGGCACGGTCATCCTGGGGGATAGGCTTAAAAAGAAATCAAATCGCCCGCCCTCCTTGCCTGATTTCGAGCCCTTGTTATGAGGGGTGCTGTCACATCTCTGCCTAATTTCCCCCTCAGCCCCCGAAACAATCGCCTCATCGTGCCTTTAAATCCCCCTGTGAAGAGCGACAGAGGATTGTCCATCGTGACGGCGGAGCCGCTGCTGGTTAGTTTTCTCTGGGCCAAGGCGCAATGGGAGAGGCCAGTTATGTCCAAAGGGACAGCAGCTTCTTTTGGACCACACCAAGTCTTGTTCAATGAGTGTGTTCTGTTCTGTTAAACATGGGGAACTTATGCCGTGTTTTTCTCCCCGTTTGAGTTCTTTAGTCCCAGTTCAGTTTGACCTTCTTTTTAATTCTGATGATATATTTGATTTGCAGTACAGTCAGTACGTTCTGTACTGTGTGCCCTTTGCAGGTCGTTCCCTAGAGTGGATATATATAGAACAGTCTAATGGTTTTGACTCCCAACTGAAAAGTACTGGGTGCAATCCCAAATTTGCAGAGCCTACCTGTAGGCACCTTTGAGCAAGGTGAATTACACCCCACCTGCTCTGTAATGACACGTATCTTAAATAATTGCAAGCCCCTTTGGATAAAAAGTACCCGCAATAATACTAAGTAGTACAATCATTTCAGCAGTAATTACAAAGCCCTGGCTTTGTTTAACACACAACCAGAAGTCAACAGAGACTGGGGATGCTGAAATAGCCAACTTCCAAGCTAGTTAGCTCATTAAGGATCTCTTCCTGGGAGAGACCCAGTCAGTGTGGGCTCCTCGGAGGCCGAGGAACCAAGGAAGGGGTCTTAACAACCCCCTCTGCCTTCTGGGTCTTTTGGCCACAGGGAGGACCTCTGGGGAGAGAGAGGGGTTGTGGGAAACGCAGTCTCCTTACGCCCTCGCCGTCTTAAGTTTCCCGCCTGACGCAAGCCGCATAAACTCCAGCGGCGGCGTCCGCCTGTGTTTCAAGACTGATTAATCCTTTGATTAGGTTAATCCATTCTACGGAGCGGGGGGAAGCCACCCTGCTCCTGTGCCGAACTGCCTTTCCTTTATTTATTTCAGTCTTTTTTTTTTATCGTAATGAATTCATTATTTTTCTTCAGTTTCTAAAGGCGCCTCTTGCATCGTAATTTCTTTTTTTTTCGGCTTGAAATATTTAATAGGCTTTCTCATTAAAATACGCCCACGCGATATTAGACCGGGCCGTGTTGCTCGTTGTAAAGAAGGTGTTATGTGATGGGATTCATTGATGCACTTTTTTACCGCCCGTTAATTTACAAGGGGCACTCGCATTCAAACTAAGTTCGCTGTGTGTCCTTACCGTATTAAAAGTGCTGTCGGTTGGTCGGGATTGCGTTGGCTCCCCCCCGAGTCCCGAGAGGGTGCCCGGGGTTTCGTATTAAAAGTGCTGTCGGTTGGTCGGGATTGCGTTGGCTCCCCCCCGAGTCCCGAGAGGGTGCCCGGGGTTTCGATCGAGGAAATCGCCCTTTGTTCCAAGGAGGGCCCAAAGACAAAGGCTAATGATGAAAGTCAGGTGACGCACCCCAGCCAGCAGACAAAATAGGAGGCCTCGCCTGATGTATCGCCATGCTCCACCGCCATGACTAGGAAGCTGTAATTAAGGTGAAAGGAGAAGTCCCTGCGTGCTTTAGACGGTTCCGTTTTCCCTGGCGAAGCCGGCACTTAACGACTATCACGAACAACGGTGTGCCCTGGACTCTTAGATGATTCTCGTGTAATTAGTTTATTCCTCTGCTTTGCTTCAGCCTTGACTTGGAAAACAATAAATATAAATTGTGGCTTTTGTGAGTTCAGCAAGTTATTTTTTACACTACAGTAGGGCGCAAGCATACACCTTCTTGAAGGTGGTTGTGTTTTCCCCCGTCTTAAAGTGATGAATCTAGTTCATGATCTTTAGGAGCAGTAAAAGAACAGGATAGGTGGCTAATCCAAAGCGACTTAAGTGAATTCAGATGCAGCTCTTTATGGAGCAGTTAGGGGCCGGGCACCTTACTCAACGATGCCTACAAGTAGTTTATGGACAATGGGATATCGAACCCAGCGCTCTAGGGGTTGACAGTGGGAGAACAGACACTATCTTGCCCCTCATTTAACACCCCATGCAACAGGCAGACACTGTGAGTGAGCAGAGCCCTCTCAGTGACCTTCCAGCTGTCGGGACGATGGAAGATGGCTTTGCGAAATAAGGGAGGTGATAGCACAGCGAGTGCGGCTACGCTACAACATGGCTGTGACAGAGCGCTGATTGAAAATCGCTTCCTGCAACCGCAGCGCTCTAGGTTAAATTGAGCACACGGCTAAATGGGCCTGCATTTTTAATCTGTGTTTGAGTACCCAGATCTCATCTTGGGAGAAGGGCATGGCTTTCATTTATTTAAGAACTGCCGCAGAGAGAGAGAGAGCCAGCCCAGTCACTCACTGAGATAGTTCGCCCGGTCGCTAGCGCGACAGAGAAAGTTTCCGTGCTTCTCCACGGTGATCCCGGTGTTCCGCCCAAGGGTGATGCGACTGGAGAGCACCGGTGGTGACCTTCCGGGAACATCCGACTCCATTGCGCCGGAGTGTGTTTGCCGGATCCGTGTCTTGTCCACAAGCTGTTCACTCCGTCCCGAAGAGCTCTGTAATCATTTAAATAATTGATTTCTTTCGGGGTTTCAAGGGCCCTTGGAAATGCTTTCATTCTCTTTCGTTTTTTCGCCCTTCTGTATTCCCTTGAAGGTGCCTTTCATCGGAGCGATCTGCTTCTGCGAGCGTGTCGTCCTTCTCTCTGCTTAGATAAGGCTGACAGTGTTAGGCCAGTAACTTAGTTTACATTGGCCGGCCATGCCCGCGGCCTACAGAAAAAGAATCGCTGTGACTGAGTTAATTAAACCACTGTCATCAGCAGCTTCAACTGGGCGTGGCCGGAAGAGCTTTTGCTTTTATTATTTTGTAAATTTAATTTAATTTTAATCCCAAACCACTGCAGCAAGCAAGGCCAGCATAGCTCTGCGGTCATTTATTAAATCAAATAGCCATCAAAGACCCCACTTATCCATGTCTGGGTGGTGGTGTAGGAGGGTGGTGGTGGGAAGCTGCGGGTGGTGGTGGGGGGGGTGGATGTTTATGTTGGCGAGCTATCATGCAGCTCATTCTTAATGAGGCTGGATTAGAGAGGATGATCGCGGCTTTGCCAAACCCCTGGTCCAGAACTGGCCGGGGGGGGGGGGGAGCATGTATGCTGAAGTCTGTCCTCCAATTTGAGGCAGCTTCTGTCTGGATTTGTTATACTAGAGAAGCAGTTAAGAAAAAGTAAAGGTTTGTTTCCCTGGCGGTGCTATGTGCAGTTTATATCGTTGTATTCGAGCCACTCTCCTGTGCACCCAACCGACCAATCACCGCAGGCGGCTTAAACCCACATCCCGCCCCTCCTCCTTCACTCTCGAACCACACACACACACACACACACACAGAAGGATTAACCTAAGAGCTGATTACTATTTCTCTGATTGCTCTGTGGTGATTTATGTATTCATCAGTTTAATTATTAACAATTCAGCCCCTGCTGGGGGCAGGGAGACTCGGGGGGGCTTTTATTTTTTATTCATCCCTCAAATCCGAATAGAAATACGCTCTTATTTCCCGCGGTTCTGCATGCTGGAAAAAAGGGACATTGTGCTTGGTCTCGTGCGGGGCTATCATGCCGCGCTGCCGGACCACCGACCGTAGCGCTCCCCTGCCGCCCAATGGCTTCCTGTACGGCCCAGATTTATGTCTTCATCGCTGCCGCGGGGGTCTAGTTTACGAGCTCAGCTTCCTGCTGCCTGGCGTCTCAACGCTGAAGTGGGCCGTCATCGCCCAGACAACAAGATAATACGGAGATTTGCAGCGGGCGGTGTAATGTTGTTATATTTTATAATGTTAGCTTTCAGGGAGGGAGGGAGAGAGAGAGAGAGAGAGAGAGAGAGAGAGAGAGAGAGAGAGAGAGAGAGAGAGAGAGAGAGAGGGAGAGGGAGAGAGAGAGAGGGATGGAGGG
>OLKM01000398.1:264712-278994 GCA_900291075.1 Melanogrammus aeglefinus | reverse complement strand
CTACCGGGGGGGGGGGGGGGCCCTGCCCAACGAGGAAGTGGTCTCTTCAGGCAGCCGGGCAGCGGAGAGGCAGGGTACAGCCACCACCACCACCACCACCTACACCACCCCCACTAGCTTCACCCTCTGTCGTCTTCCCCGAGTGAGAAGGAGGCACGGGATAGCGTTGTGGTTGATATCATGCTGCGTAAGGGTGCACCATGGCCCAGCCCCAAGCTAAAAGGGGCCGGGTTCGATCCCGGGGTGTCCCAGGTGTAGCTGTATGCATCCTTGAGCAAAGGCTGTACCGCTTCGGGCAAAAGCTTTGGCTAAATGACTGTGTAGTAGTAAATGGTAAGCAAGGGTATCGCAGGCTGTTTGCCATTTTATGTGCATGTATTTGGGCCAGAGCCAGTGTGCTGTGTTCATTGACACACAAACTCAATAATACATGGACACGGAGAGGACACAGTGCGGCGATGACATGTACTTCTTCATACACACTCATGTATGCACATTTCACCCAGTGATCTATGTCCACTGTCAGGCACACGCAGGCACACGTGAACGCATGCACACACAAACGTGGCGCACACACACACACACACACACACAGACCAATGCAATGTGCAGATGATCACTAGCCTGTGTGCAAAGCCCCATGCACTATTAATAATAAAGTGGTGGAGTTACAGAAGAAAAAAACGGTACACAAAACCGGGAGAGAGAGAAAAAAAGACACGTGTACACATCACACACCACACACACACACACACACACAACACACCAACAACAACACAAGACACGAGTGTACACATCACACACACACACACACACACACACACACACACACACACACACACACACACACACACACACACACACACACACACACACACACACAATGACAAGATGCAGCTCGTTAAGTGCCCGGTAACAACCTGTCAAGATAGCGCACGTGGAGATGCGATACTAGCAGGCAGCGCACTGAGGAATGGACAGCATAGCAAGCAGCCATTATGCTTCAGCATCCACAGAGCCCCCCCCCCGTCTGAACACACCACTCCTATGCTCACTCTTTCTCTCGCTATCCATCTCTCTCTCTCTCTCTCTCTCTCTCTCTCTCTCTCTCTCTCTCTCTCTCTCTCTCTCTCTCTCTCTCTCTCTCTCTCTCTCTCTCTCTCTCTCTCTCTCTCGCTCTCTCGCTCTCTCTCGCTCTCTCGCTCTCTGGCTCTCTCTCTCTCTCTCTCTCTCTCTCGCTTCTCTCTCTCTCTCTCTCTCTCTCGCTGGCTCGCTCGAATTCGGCTCTTTTCCGCAGATCGGCGTCTTTACTCTCTCTTCACGTCTCTCTCTCCATCTTCCTCTCATTTCTCTCTCTCTTCTTCGTTCTGCTTCGTCTCTTTTTCCTTCCTCCCCTCTGCTGTCCTGTTCCGTCTCTCCTGCATCTCTTCTCATTTCATCCTCTCTCTCTCTCTCTCTTCACTCTCCCTCGCCTCTGCCTCGATCTCGCTCGCTCTCTCTCTCTCCTCTCTTCTCTTCTCTCTTCTCTCTCTCTCGTCTCTCTCTTTCCTCTCTCTCCTTCTCTCTCTCTCCTTCTCTCTCTCTCTCTCTCTTCTCATCTCCTCTTCTCTCTCTCTTTATGTTGGCACCTTCACTCCCCGCCTCGTCTTTTTCACTCTCTCGGCTCTCACCTTCACCCTCTCGGAACCGTCTCTCTTTCGCTCTCTGCCTTCCGTGCGCCACGAGAGACTGCTTTGGATTTCGATGCACTGCTCTACCTGCCTGCGTTTGTCAGTTGAGGCCAGCCACCTTTGTGGGAACCAAGCATTCAAGGACTACCGAGAAATGGAGAGGATGAGAGTCGACTCATAGTATTTGATTAGGGTCAGGGCCAGAGGTAGCATTAGACAAGTTTCTTATATATGTTCTCTAGAGAATGTAAGTAGGATTCATAGAGTTACTGAATTAATTTTTTTGGTCATACGTACATAATATTTACGTTAAATATTTTGGACTTTTAATGGGTTGAATACAGAACAATAATCACAGTGTATGTGGCAAAAGGGCAGCATGGAATCGTGGGAAAGGTTGATTCCGAAAAGGTCATGGGGTCAGCCTGTGTAACCTTTGACCCCACCCTGCGGTCTGTAACAACTCATCTGCATGTCTATGTGTCTGAGAGGGCAACGCATAGAAACCATTCACCTAACCCTCATAGTATATTGAACAATACTCTAATATACCAATACTACTATTTTTGGTATATGGCTGATGTAACTACGGAAAGATCTCTTTTCAGCTGCATTCTACAGTCTACAATGTGTTGGCATGTTAACACAGACATCCCCCCCCCCCCATCCCACTCCAATTATGACTATACGGGCCCATATCTTCCCTCTGAGCTCATCCCGTCACCAGTGAAGGGCTGTGCTGGCTTCTGTATCAAGGTAATGAATTCATAATCTCTGTCCAGCCCTCTGTAGATCTCTATCACGCTGCAGTGATAAGAGCCTGTATGACTGTGTCAGTCTATCTCTCTTCCTGCTCTATGCGGGTATGTGTGTGTGTTTTTTTTTGTGTGTATTTGTGTGGGTCTATGTGTGTGTGTTTCTGTGTGTGTGTGTGTGTGTGTGTGTGTGTGTGTGTGTGTGTGTGTGTGTGTGTGTGTGTGTGTGTGTGTGTGTGTGTGTGTGTGTGTGTGTGCTTGTGTTCTCACCCTCCATTAAGTATCCCAGTCAATGCAGTCAATGCACCATTCCCTACCTCCGAGAGAAGCTAAGTATTAGGCTAAATATTAGCTTAAAACCTGTTTACTTAACAGCTCAGCAGTTTAAGCCATAGGCTACTTAATCGAAATGAATAAAACAAAAGAGCCAAGAAGAAGAAGAACATATGTGTGTATGCATGTATATGTATATATATTAAAGTGTTGTATTTGTATATAATGTGCGCTTTTGGCTGAAAAAATAGTGGATTCTGTCTCTTTTCCCGCCAGAATAACTGAGAAATGCCAGGGTACTGTTTTTAAGCCTCAGCTGACAGTCACTCAATCACAGGCAGAGTTAATATTCTACAGGATGGGGGGATGGAGATGGGGGCTCCAGGTAACTAAAACCTAGACCGGGGGGTGGGGGGGAAGGGGATGGAAGAGGGGATCGACGAAGGCAGTTGACCCGGGTGGTTTGCTGCTGCCGTGTTTTTAATTGCGTATTTTCGGCAGAGCGACGAGACGTCCTCCGTCCAAGCACAGTAAGAGGCCTGTCACCCCCGGGGACGTGGTGAGCGACGGCGCGCCCCGTGTGAAACGGCCTCTCGGGTGACAGAGGAGCCAGGTGAAACGGTGGCGGAGGAGGAAGGTCTGTCTCTCGGCCTCACCTGGAGTCAGAGCCGGGGACAGGGACCGGTTAAATGGCGGGGAGTTGAAGGACGGACGGAAAAGTCAAAGAGTAGAATAGCAAAGACTGGAATCAAAACTAAGACATCGCCTTTTTCTGACAATTCAGATAAGCCCACGTGTTTATTGCCTGGATATGTGTTGAAGCGATTCAAGTTAAGTGCGTTATTCTAGTCGTTATTCTCTTCTACGTATTTTATCCTTGCAATCTTGTCCTTGTAGTTGGTGGCCAAATGTTAGTATCAGTAACATCCAATGAAATTCAATGAAAAATGAAATCCAATGTAATGTTCCCCACTCTGCGAATCTTTCTTCACTCAAAAATCGTATTCGACACCAAATACGCACACGTAACTCAGTTTTGAGGACTCTATCAAAGGCAGGGAGGACCTGGACACACACCAGTAGCTAGAGATAGATGTCTTAGAGATCACTTTCACAGCTGACCGTCGTACAGAAAACATCAACCGCACTCTCTGCGGAACATCTTCCGCTTCCTGGTTTTACATGGAGCTGATGAGCAGAGAGAACTCTACGACATGGAGAGAGGCAGAGGGAGACAGAGAATGTAGAAGTAGAACTAGAGAGGGAGGGAGAGGGAGGGAGAGAGAGAGAGAGAGAGAGAGAGAGAGAGAGAGAGAGAGAGAGAGAGAGAGAGAGAGAGAGAGAGAGAGAGAGAGAGAGAGAGAGAGAGAGAGAGAAGAGAGAGAGAGAGAGAGAGAGAGAGAGAGAGAGAGAGAGAGAGAGAGAGAGAGAGAGATTTCCCAGCCTCCAGTTTGGATGAATCTCTTTATTCTGTTATGGATTCTGCATGTCGGCCAGTAAGTGCTGGGTCTCATCCTTCCAAAGCGCCAATCGCCATCGACTGCTCAGGCCTGAACCAGCCTGCGAGAATGTTAGCATCAGTGCCAGATTTATTCTGATTAAACAGTGGGCAGTGGGTACATTCAGGGTAAACACCATACTGGCGGACAAACAAAATCACAAATGACACAACTCCATTGCCCAAGTCAAAGTTGACAGAATCCCTCGTGAAAAAAATGTTCTTAAATAATTGAATCAACTCTAGGGTAAGGTGGCCAATGCCAATGTCCTACTTAAAGAAAAAGCACTGACTTACTCGTGTAGCTCCCAGCTTGCTAAGCTAATTACCCAAAGAGAACGCTCCATGAGAACACATTACTCAGAGCAGGTTAGCATCCCTGCAGCTGCCATTAGCAGTCCTGTCTATCTGATGACAGACAAACGGATGGGTTATGACGTGATGGATAAATAAGCAATCGGAATCAGTGCAACCCCTTCTTTGTGTATAGTTGTGTGGCCTTCGTATGGCGCTAAAAAGAAAAACAGAATGTATTTGGTATGGTGACAAGATGTAAATGAACTGAGACAACGATGAATAAAATAGAAAAGAGCAAGCCAACCGCCATTCCTAGTTATTTAAACTGCTCAGGTCAAAGAAACACAGAGCAGGCCTAGTTAACGACGAGTCCTTGAGTAAATTTGTTTACACCTCCCTGCACACGACCCATATTTTATTTAACACCGGGAATGATTACACCCCCATTCAACCCCTTTACGTATTCACCAGTATCCTCCGTTTTAAGGTGTGATGCACATCCAACTGAGTTTAAAACAAAGGCACACAGGGGACTAGAAGATACCGGTGCGGCAAAGTGCTGCTACAGGAGTTCTACCACCCGGCAGCGTAGGCAGGGGTTGTTCTTTCGTGTTTGTTTTTTTCTAAAGGCCCCGTCTGCACCCATTATGATTTGCGCACCTTGAAAAGTTCACTGCACGCAAGCCCGCTCGGTGCAGAAGGGAGCCTTGTTGTGTGCGTTTTCACATCCACAGTGTTGCTACGTTTCTCGCGCTTTCAAACCCCTTGTTTAAAGTATGAGTAGAAAAGCAGCTTGATCCGTTAGAGATGAGTACACAGGCGACCTTGAAATCAAATATTTATTGGAATATACGCCAGTTGGTGGAGGCTTTTTTTGCCCCCAACAGCATGAGTGTAGGCCTCCACGTTCATAGCCTTGTGGACCCAGTAGAATCAAACCTTTTCCCTGGCAGTGCTAATTCCAAGCTCTATTAGTTGGGGTACAGACACAACCAGTCATAGTTAACAGTGCTTGGCTTTGGTTGGTGGATTCCACGAGCTAACCAACCAAATTAATTTAGGATAGATGCGTGTCTTTTAAACGACGGTTGGTTCGGTTGCCAATTAAGTGGGGGATTCCAAACGCAGGGCAAGCCACGCTTGTTTTGCGCCAGATGTCATCTGAGCTTACGACTCGGACTGATCGACAGTCGAAGATCAGGGATCACATTTAATTTGCACAAGGACAATGGAGGTATACTGATGCAACATTCAGCAAATCTAATTTGAGTTTATAGTTCATCATTTATTACTTATCCATGCACAGGGTCATCAGATCCAAGGCAAAGCAGAAGTTATTTTCCACATTAATATGTTTTCCGATTCACATTTTGGAAACATTATTCAAAAGTAATCCAAAACAATTTTGTGTTTTTAATAAAACCATTATTGTGTTTTATTGTAATATTCGCTGCTACTTAATGGTACATTGTTGAATGATTATGATGGATTTAGTAAATGTTTAGTTATGTGCCGAGACGCTGAGGGCTAGACCGTGCACACAGATTATAGTCTTCTTATGTAGGCTACTTTATATTATCATTTACGCCGTGAGACAACATTAATTTTCAGGACAGCATAGATTAACGTAATAAATGCATCATTTTATAATTCCAACTCTAACCCATGCGCGAACCACATGGTATACTCAGAAACAGCTCCTGCAGCTGTGCATCTCTGCAACAACCACGCTCAGCTCCCAGCTCGTCTGCTGGTACTGGTTACCAATTTACTCATGTCATTCACTGGCGAGGTCACGTGGTCCCCGAGGGGCAGTACGAGAGACGTGCTTTTTTGTTTTTTCTCTCTCTCTCGGTGAACAACTCTGTGGAAAAGGGGCAGGGTTGTATTTTAAACTCCAGTCTCCCCCCACCCCCAAGTCCGTATAACCGAAGAGGTGGATTTGGGAAGAAAAACACACCTAAACCTGGAACCGCAGCAGAGATAACCGGGGAAGGGGAGCAACGAAATACGGGACACGTTTTTAGTAATCGTGTGAATTACGGCTGTGCGTCTGTGCGCACTGACGTGTTGCGCGACGCGCGACTGTTTGAGGGGAGAGTGGAACGCGTTTGTGAGCGCTCACCTCCGTCCACGAGTGATTCGATCCCGTTATCGAGGTGGAACATACTCGTATTTTATCCTCGCTCTCCTGCGGATGCGGAAAGTTTTTTTTTTTTACTCGCAGGATTACTTCTCACCGCGGACGCGCTACGGATTTTAAGAATCGCCCCCCCGTTTGTTACCCTTAACTCGCCTTACTGACTCCACGGAGGGGGTCGCGTTGAAAAGACTTCTCTCACGCTACCACAGTAAGTGTTGGCTGTTTATTCAAAGTTGTGCCTTTACTCAATGGTGGGAAAAACGTGCGTAAACGTGCCAGGCGATAGCAGTTTTACTGGGAGGATTGAGGAGTTTCTAGTCTCTACTTTCTGCTGGTATGAACCGTTACTTTGACACACTTGAGGTCTTTGTTCGTGTGGATCCAAAGCTGGCGTGGAAAACTATTTTTAACGTGGAAATGTCCCGGGTTGACTATTCTGCAGATGGATCATGTGCATATTAAGTCTATTTTAAACCTTTTATTGTATCCTTTAGTCTCCTACTGCCTTTTGCTGGAGTTGTTTAGTGGAATCACGGGGAAACCTGGTGGATGCTCGGCTACAAAGAGAGTGGTTTTCAAACCCCTGACTTGATGTAGATCATGGTCGTTTACTTACTGTATAAATGTTTTCGTGATATATGGCTAAACGATGTCTAGGTGTTGCATTCGGATTATAGAACCCCCCCCCCCCCCCCCAAGTGGATCAAATGATTGTTCTTTCAAGTCATGTCCATGTGTGTGTGCCAGGCATAGACTAGCCTTTACACGTCACTAGTCATGGACTAGATTGCACCAAGGCTGGGATGTTGCTTTGACTTGTCTAAAAAAGAAACCATCCTAAACCCAATTTGATTTTGTTTTGAATATTGAGTCGTGATTATGTTGTAGTATTTCACACATGGATCAGGCCATTTCAAGATCTACCACCAGATGTCTGTCTATTTGTCTTTCCAACCAGAGCTGCAATCCTGAATTGATCCTTAACCATGACGTTTTTAGGATTGCATTGCATTTGCATTGCATTTCAGGGATTTTAATCTGATTTAGTTATTGGTTTGCAAAGGTTCATTAGAAAGTAGCCAATTTTCATTCATTTGACATGCGAACTGTTATAAATAAAACCCATTTGTCATAAGAGGAAATCTGCACGTTGGTGGTCAGCGGGGAAGGAGCCTTGTCCTTTTGGATTAATTAGATGACACCTAGCATACCAACAGACTGTTCTCTGCTTAATGCGCCTTTAATTGAACCATTTATCACCCGTGATCACTGTCACATACTCAGGCAAGGTGCATGCCAGAGAGAGAGAGGTAGCTAAACGTAGCCTACTCGGCGCCGCTGGTTTTTCCTTTTCTCCCCGTGAAATTACAGATCAACGTGTTGGTGTCTGTCTGACAAGCACATAAGCGATGGTAATGAATACGGGGCTAGGGGAGTGATGAAAACATTATACCGCCCGTAAAACTTTCAACATTTATTGAGCAAAACTTTGGATGCCTCCCCCGGGGCTGCTTTCCTACCTGCAAGAAAAAGCTAATTGAATTGTGCCCTGGATATCATTTTATTTAACTTATTTTCATTTTTTCATTTGGCAGGGTTGTTGGAGGTGCCCTCCTAGGGGTTTTTCAAAAAAATCATTTTCTTTTGCAATTATTACTTCTCAGGTGTATTTGTGTTTTATTTATTTATTTATATTCCAGCAGGGCACTGCCATTCTATTTCTGCAAGGGGGCAAAACGGAGGGGGAGGAAGGGGGGAGAGATCGGAGAGAGGGGGGAGGGGGACAGCTGCGAGACGAAACGGGTGTCGGTAAGCCCTTCAAACTCATTTACTATTCTTGTGGTACTCAAAAGAGTGAAGGACTTGTCAGCTTACTGGCGCATATATTTTTCTAGCTCTGGGGCCCTTGTCATCAAGTGAATTTCGACTTGCACTAATCATAATTTCTTGGTTTTAAAAAATCAAATACGCTTTCAAAAAGTGTCATTGTGCCATCGTTGCCTACCCTACCTCAAGATGTTGGTCCTTATCAATGTGTCAAAGCTGAAAAAGAAGCAGTGTTTCGCTGTGTTTGGGGTGGAGCGATGGCGTGTGTGCTCAACATTTAGGAAAAAGGAGCAAACCATTTGGGTAGACTTTCTTTGCAAGACAGGCCTTCGATACAATTAGTGCCACCATGTATGCAATACATGAGTGGAACGTCAGTGTTTCCCTCTTGTGGGAAAAAGTATATGCCTGCCACTCTAAAGGTGCACAATTCCTTTTAGAAGCATTCTTTGTCATATGTGTTGTAATTCTGTTTACACCCTGACAGCAAGCCATAAAACAAATGCTGTGACAAATAAAGAAGTGAATCTGCTATCTGGCTGTCGCAGTGCTATAATAAGCCCTTCCAATGGCCTACCGGTTTGTGCACCTTGGCTACATACCCTGCTACCTATGCACGTACATTCCCTTCAAACTCACAGTGCAGTCACAGTGCAGAACCGGAGTCTTTCACTAGGATAGGAATGCCACATTGCTAACCGAGCTACAGGCGCATGTTTCAGGGGAGTGGCTTTGAAGGGATTTCTCTAATCAGCCTCTTTGGCTTTTTTCTGGAAATTGCCTACATCTGATTCAAGGAATTACATTTATTTTAAAAACATGTAAATTAAAAGGACAGTTATCTTTACATCGGGGGTTGACCACACACCAGTCAGGACAATGGTAGTGGATGAAGGATTACCAATTCCTCAGTGCATTCAATTTAGTGTATAAGGAAAGTGCTTCAATAACTACGTTAAGATCATAGAAAATTAAATTTTACTGAAGATAATCTGCTATTTGACACTTCAATTAGTCCTGTGGCTTGAAAGAAACCGTACACGCATTAGCAAAATGTTTCTTTGCAGTGACAAGTACCAGACAAAACACCCACCATCTTCTAACAATGTACCGCCACTCTCTCCTCTCTTACTCCGCAGCATCCACGCCCAGCGTTCCCTCGGCTGCTTAATTTCCCCTCACCCGGCGCCCCGTTGATTGCATTCAAAGCCAAATTAGAGCTTTTCGACGTCAAGTACCTCGCAATTAGTCACATGGCTCTTGATGTGGCGGCGGCGGCTTTAATGGAGGATGTTGTCGGGGATGAGTGCCATCGGAGGGAGAGAGTGCGCCTCGCTTTACATGGGGGGGCGCCGATGCACACGCAGCTAATTGTGTTTATTTATCTTCATTTGTTCAGAGCACTAAATCGGTGCTCCTCCACAGACACGGGGCGCAATTAGTTTAGCTGTGAAAACAAGTAGACCCCCCCCCCCTTCCGAATGACTATTCTTGGGTTTTCCGAGGGAACCTGGTAAGAAAGGAAGTCGGTGAATCTGTATTCGTCCATAACCCGTTGATTGAATGGGTCCTAAGTTAAAGCTAGGGTAGGCACATTTGAGGAACCAGCCTGGGTAAGCTTGATTTTCAAAAGTATCCCACTAAAATATCGGCCTTCTTCAAATGCCACTCAGCCAAATTACCTGACTAGCTTGCTAGCTTTACGCATAATTCCTCCTAGTATTTTCGGAGAAAAACCCCCGCTCCTGCGCCATTAGTGCATGGGCAGAGTGCACGCAGGTAGCCAGCTAGGTAGGTAGCCAGGTGAGTAAGGTAGACAGGTAGGCCATCCAGGCCTTATTACAGGCCTGCGAAAGGCACGGATACTGGTATGTTTTCTTTGAAAGAGCATTTCATTGACTGATTGCTATCGGGAGGTCACCTAGGACATAAAAAAATAAATAACGGCTTCAACAAATAAATGATCTACCCAAGCTTTAAGGTGTGGAGGAAATATGAGGAAATCAAATATTTTACACCTCCAGGGAAAAGGTCCACCCTGTGCGAATGTTTGCTCTCTGTATGGTATTTCCGGAAGGAGTGGGCTTTTAGTTACTTTTAGGGCACTGATTATCAACCAGCCCCGTTTTAACCCTTCCCACGAACCGTCCAGATTGAGTGTCCCAGGCCTGGCTCAATGTTTTTAATGTCTCTCCCCCCTCCAATACCAACACCTGTATCAACCTAATATATCACCTCTCGGCTCCACACAAATACAGACTTACCCGCATGAGTAAATCTGTTGCGTCCACAGCGGAAAATACACTTGTAGTCCATATAAGGCTGAGGAGATGAACACACGGGCTATTTTACAACTTCAATGGAGGCCAACACCTGTTCCCCACACTCTCCCTCCCTCTTTCTCCTCTGCGGTGATGGGTTTATTTAAACTGGTGTTTCATGGTGAGAAGTAATTAACGCCTGGTCTTGGAAACATTTCGGGAGGTTGGCGGGTGGGGGGGGGGGTTGGGGGGGTTTGTCGGCCGCTCCCCATTCCTATTTCTCTCTTTGACCGGCCTCTTTGAAAGCCGGCCTCTTGTTTCCACACATATCCACATTGTGGTCGTGATGGACCGCGGTCACACCTGGCTCCACAATGGGTCCCGACACACCGCTCCGAAGAATCAAAACATTTGCTCGCTTTTTGTTTTTGTTATTACGGTTGCCTCAAGGTGGAGGCGTCGGACGGTGCATTCTTTATTGTTTGGATGTTTCACGGACCCCTCCTCTGTCGAGAAGAAAATGGGGAGGATGAAGTGCTCAAACAGGGCTACCTGTTGATTTGAACGGAGCAGAAAAACGGATGAAGTCACCGTTTCCACTGCGGTGATGGTGGGGGGGGAGTCATCATAAACACACTGCGTACTACACCGCTTTTACTCAAAATGGCCGGGGCCGGATGTGCCCCTCGGGCCACCTGCGACCCAACCGAGAGGTCACGCTCTCGTTCACACCTGTATTTATTTATAGCTGCATCAGCCAAGAGGATTCTTAAGTGGCAGGTCTGATGACGGGGAGCGACAGGGTTTTCCCTCTCTCTATCTCACTCTCTGTTGCTTGCGGTCCTCCCTTTCCGCCACCTCCTCTCTCTTTTCCTTTCCCTCTCCATTCCGTTTACTCTTTGTCTTTTTTATTTGGTTGTGACGCGTTCTCTATCTCTCTCTCTCTCTCGTTGCAGTGCCCCTTCTCACTGCAACAAGCTGATGTCCAGCCCCTTAAATCGCCGTTGCCATCTGGTTTTACAGCCTAGATTGATCCTCAAATTGTCCCCTAGGGGCCCAGACAACCCCCCCTGGTCCCGCCTCCTACTCCTGAGGGAACAGGGGGGGGAGCACTGGTCCCTGAGGGCCTGACCCCTTGGCGGGTCTGGGCTTTGGGGGCCCGCTCACAACCACTGTTGATTCCCGGTAAAAGGTCAAGAGGGACAGGTTGTCAACGGCTGCATGACTACCTACCCAATGTGTCGCTTGTAATGAAATGATCCCTTCTCATCGAATTACCTGCTATTGAATAACTATACGTCACATCTGCTGCTGAAAGATGGGAAAATAAATCCAGGTTATTTAACCTTAGCGTCATTTTCAGGTATTTTGTAAGTATAATTAATTCTAAGATCCCTGTACTAACCTACGCTAAAAAGCAACCTATAATATCGGTATTCTAGAGGTATCCCGTCGTTGTTGTATGAAGTATGACATCGGAATTTAAGTACGCGATTGTTGTATGGTGTTGATACCATAGCATGCGTTTGCAATGGTCCCATGCTGTTGATATTCCAGCGTGGTGTTGCTATTGTAGGATGCTTTTTGCATTGAAAGGCCGTTGATGTTGTGTGTAGTACAGTGCGGTGTGCAGTCTCATATTGAAGCTTGCCACTGTTGCGCTACGGTATTGAAGTATCCCGTTGGTGTTGTAGAATGCAGTCGCTATTGTAGTATGCTGTTGCTTTTGACACACGAGGGGAGGGGGGGGGGGGGGTTGGTCATGCTTTTAATCTGTGTGTTTTGTCACACTGCTTGGTGCGGCGTTCAGCCCTCGTTTATATGTGTGTGTGTGTGTGTGTTGTGTGGTGTGTGTGTGTGTGTGTGTGTTGTGTGTGTGCTGTGTGTGTGTGTTGTGTGTGTGTGTGTGTGTTGTGTGTGTGTGTGTGTGTGTGTTGTGTGTGTTGTGTGTGTGTGTGTGTGTGTGTGTGCGCGCGCGCGCGGGAGAAGGGAAGAGGCCGCGGCTGGGCAGTGGGGTAGGCCGTCTGCTGATGTTTGTGGACGCGAGTGTGTAACGCTAAACGTCCCTCGAGGGGGAGACGAAGTGGTGGGGATGGAGCAGGGAGACGGGGAGAGTAAGGGCCGCGGTGGAGCCACAGTAAACGGGGCGAGGGATGCGGGGGCGTTCATGTGCTAAAAGCTTATAATCCTCTGGTCCTTTGTGTGGGGACAGAAAGACCCCCCCCCAACCCCACCCCCAGGGCAGGATGGAGGCTCCGGACACACACCACACACACACACACACACACACACACACACACACACACACACACACACACACACACACACACACACACACACACACACACACACACACACACACACCCCTCCTTCTCCATACTCTACCTCCTGTTTTCATTGATATCGCACCCCCTCCACCACTCACCAGCCCAGCGTTTCCTCAGGACATCTGGTATTGTTGGTGGGGGGGAGGGGGACGTGGGGAGGGGGGGAGACTGTGTGTGTGGGGGGTGGAGGGTGGGCGGGTGTTGTTTTGGGTGTGTGATCAGGGGTGGGGGGTTCAAACAGAAGTAGGCAAATGCATGATGGATGTTAGTAATTGGTTGTGTGTCGTGCAAGCATGAAAACATGGGCCTCTGGGAGTGTGTGTTGTGTGTGTGTGTGTGTGTGTGTGTGTGGCAGTGGCAGTGGGCATGGAAGGGAATCAGGGGCTGCAGGGACAGAAGAGAGAGAGGGAGTCACAAAAAGAGGGAAGGATATGGACCGGATTGGGGTGGAGGAGGGGGTGGAGGAGGAGGTGGAGGAGGAGGAGGAGGAGGGAGGGAGGACCTGCTGTTGCGGCCCATCAGTCAGTGCTGGCCGGGGTTAAGCAGGAGTAACTACCTGCCTGTCAGGACGATTGTTCATCGCAGTGCATCTGGGGATACGTGTCCCGGTTTATGAGAGATGGCGCGCCACTCGCTATGTGGGCCACTTAACCGCGGGAAAATGGCGTCCTCCAGAGGGACCGGGGCCCAGAGCACCAGCGCATCATCACTCCTCCACTCTGGTGGCTTTGTATGCAGATGATGAAGGCTTCTCTCTTTTACCGGGAGATGTTTATCATCGCCTGTCGCTCTCGCTCTCTCTCTTTGGACCCTCCTCCTCCTCCTCCTCCTCCTCCCTCTCCCTCTTCCTCTCCCTGCCTCCTCCTTCCTCCTCTCTCCTCTCCTCCCTCCTCCTCCTCCTCCTCCTGCCTCCTCCTCTCTCTGGTATAGTCATTTCCTTTTTTGTCTGTCAATCTCCCCCCTCTCTCTTTTAGTTTTTTGCCCTCTCTTTTCTCTCTCCCTGCCGTTATTATTTCTGTGTGTGTTGTGGTAATTAAAAGTTTTGTCTATTTATTAATCAGCCTGATATCCCCTCCGCATGCCTCATTGGGGAATTCGCAATGGTACTTAGGAATGATCACCCCCCCACCCACCCACCACAGAAAGAAAATAGAATAAATAAAAGCAGCTGAACTCTGCAGCTCTGCTGCACGTGAATCTGAATACATAAATGACATCATACCAGCAGTGC
>OLKM01000398.1:242511-264687 GCA_900291075.1 Melanogrammus aeglefinus | reverse complement strand
GACAAAAAGGGACGCGGAGTGAGAGAGAGAGAGAGAGAGACAGGGAGACCACCAGAGACAGGAGGTATTGTATGAGCTACGTTGCCATGCATCACAAACTTCTCTCGCGGCACACGGAGCTGAAAGGTCTTGTCATTCGCGACACGCCCGGGGAAGAGTCAATCCCTCTATCCCCGAGCCCGCAGGGCAGAATATAGATATAAATATACATATAATATGTATGTATAGAGGCCGACATTTGAATGTAAATTTCCTAAAACAACGTGTCTACTGACACTGTCCGGGTATAGATCAGACGGGGAAAGACACCTGGAGGTAACGAGCGGTGCCCTGTGGCTTCTCCATCGCTGCCTCGCTGTCGCTAGGCACGGCCAGAGAGAGGCACCTGCAAACACGCCATTCAATGGCCTCCGAGAAGTTAATTTCCTTGTTTTTCTCCCCCCTGCCATTTCCCTCTCCTCCCTCCCTCCCTCCCTCCCTCCCTCCCTCGCCTTCCCCTCTTTGGCGGATTTGAAACTCTGTAGTTCTCCATGGCGACGGGGTAATTGGGGAGAAGGGGATTGTGGGTGAAACCCGGGTGGCTAGGGGTGAGGGAGGTGGGGATTTTGGGTGCAAACTGGGTGGTGGTGGTGGTGGTGGTGCTGGTGGGGGGGGGGGGGGGGTTGTGGGTGGGATGTGTGGGGGATTGGAGGAAGAGGAATAATGAAATGAAATGAATTATCGCCGTCGGGGCAGATAATCCAGATTAGATGAGCGGCACTACCTTGGGGAGGGAGCGACAACATGGCAATCAGACAGGATCCGGGGGCCTCATCTGGGGCAGATTAGCAGGGACGCCGGGGAGGGCGGCCCCAGACTCCACACCCGCCGCCGCCGTCGCTACGGGAGATACCGCTATCGCACGCACACGACACGATCAAGCTAGCTAAATACTTTTTTCATTAGCGTCTCGTATATCGGGGCAGGAGATTGTCGCACACAATTACACCGTGCTCGTTTTTTTTTTTTAACCAAGACAAAGGAACCCCAGTGTGGCATGCTGAGCTCTGTGATTCAATAAATTCTTCCAGAGCCAGGATCCATGGCCATATTTGCCTGGCAGTCTACGACCGTCGGCCGCATCTGATACCTATATCAGGCCGCGGACTCAATCTCCCCATAGAGTTGCCTAAGCGAAACGTTTAATCATATAGTGGTTGAAAAATATATCCCTACATTAATCCAAGCAGCGCTCTGGATAAGTGGCGGCAACTCCGTCAACGGTCTGTGGTTTGGAAACCGGGGAGCCGCTGCGATGGCTACAATTCAACATGGCAAAGGATGTTCCACAGTTAGACAAAGATCTTGGCACAGTTCTGTGAGCCCCAGGCCAGGGAGGGGGAGGGAGGGGGGTGAGGGAGGAGGAGAGTGTGGGGGGGGGGGGGGGGGGGGGGGTGTGGGGTTAATCTGGGACTAAATTCACTGCCACTCGCTACCCCCACACCATTTGTCAACACAGAGCCCTCAATCTGTCCCCTCCGCAGGGTGGGGTGGGGGTTAGCTGGGGAGGGGAGACAAAAAAAGCAGGAAGGGAGGGAAGTGGGTGGGGGGGGGGGGAGTTTATCAGCCCCATCAAGTACACCCTCGGGCTAGTGTGGCGGTGGTGGGGGAACGAAGAACGGGGGGGGGAGTAAAAGAGTGTGTTGAAGGTAATAGAGATGGAGAGGGTGGGGGGGGGGGGGCGAAAAAGAGCATGGGTAAAGAAATTAGAAACTAAGAAACTAGAACAAGAAAGTGAAGAAGAGGGAGGGAGGGAGGGAGGAGAGGGGGAGACAAGTGGGGGAGAACTGGTTGGAGGAGGAGGAGGAGGAGGAGGGAGGGGGCTTTAATGACAGAAGGTAGACGGAGTAGGAACAGAGGGGCCGTCATCTTCACGGAGACCGGCGCGAGAGACGAGGCGGAGGCGCTAATGAATTTGAACCCGCGCCCTCCAGGGGTGCAGCAGAAGGGCAAGGTAGAGTGGGCGCCCGGGTGTGTGCAAGGGGCTGGGGGACAGGCCGGGCATGCTAATGGATGGATCGGACTATCGCCAAACTCTCCCTCTCTCCCTCTGCCACTCCCTCCCGCTGTCTCTCCCTCCCGCTGTCTCTCCCTCTCTTTCTCTCTTTTTCTCTCTCTCTCCGTCTCTGTCTCTCTCCCTCGCTCCCTCACTTTCTCACTCCCTCTCCGTCTCTGTCTCTCCCTCCCTCTTGGTCTCTGTCCCTCTGTCTCTGTCTCTCCCTCCCTCTATCTCTATCTCCCTCCCTTTCTGTCTCTCCCTCCCTCTTGGTCTCTGTCCCTCCCTCTCTGTCTCTCCCTCCCTCTTGGTCTCTGTCCCTCCCTCTCTGACTCTCCCTCCCTCTCTGTCTCTCCCTCCCTCTTGGTCTCTGTCCCTCTGTCGCTGTCTCTCCCTCTGTCTCTCCCTCGATCTCTCCCCCGCCCATCATCACCGAGAAGGCCCGGCGTCAAGAGGCGGGGAAGGGAGTCACAAAAAGAGGGAAGGACCGGGACGGAAGTGGAGGGAGCTGGGGTCGGGGGGGGGGGGGCTGGAGTGGGGAGTGGTCTGTGCCGGCCACCTGGCGGGTGGTGTGCAGGGTCGCTCCGCCCGCCAGTTGGAGAGCGGACCGGGCCCAGGCTGTTTGGATCCGCTGCCCAACGCCAGGCGTTTAGCCCGTCCTCCATTATGTCATGAACCAAAGTGGCTTTGTGTCTCCTCTGTAACCCCCGTGTTGGTGCCTGCGCTGGAGGGCTGCTGAAGTGTGTGTGTGTGCGTCGCTTGTTTTGTGGGATGCGAGAAGAAACTGATACGTTCTACGACGGTTATTTTGCGTCCAAATGGACTTGCCGATTAGCAGGAAACAGAACGGACGAGGTTAACAGTTACGGTTAAGGTTAATGGTGACAGGGTAGGCTTGGACCGATAGTAAGAGATCTCCTCTCCCCTACTTTCCTGTCCTTTTCTTGTTTGTCTTTAAAAAAACGGCAGGGGGGTTCAAACTAAAGGATTGCGATTTGTGTTTCCCAGCACGGGAAAAGCCTCTCAATTGGTCGGGGAGCGCAGCCACAGGGCTAAGGGGCTCTGTATTCAAGAACCGCACGGCTCTGTCTCCGTGTGCGGCGAAACACTGGGAGGTCCGCGGAAAAAATACCAACTGGAAAGAAAAAAAAATCATGTTATTTCATATGTGGCTACATTTATCAAAACCGGACGACATCAAAGCCGCTGAAGAAAGGGGCGTAATGGGGACTAACACAAAACAAGCCCCCAGCCATGTTTTCAGCGAAGACATTGGGACAAACCTCAGCCCGTGGCTGCGTACCATAAATCTATTCATGTCACAACATGCTCCTCGTAATGCACCCACTGAGGCCTAGCATTGCCTCTGGGTTCACCCTCCCACCCCCCACTCCCCCCAAGTGCAGTCGTAATGGTTCGTCCCTGCTCAGCTAATAATGAGGCTGGCCCCTTCCATTGTAAATCACAGAGGGGTTCTTGCCGGGCAGACGCCTTCAGGCAAATGGTAGACACTCTCTTCACAGTGCAAACAGGGAGGGGAGGGGGAGAGAGAGAGACGCACGCACGCACACACACACACACACACACACACACACACACACACACACACACACACACACACACACACACACACACACACACCACACACACACACACACACACACACACACACACACACACACACACACACCGTTTTAACATACAAACTTCGGAAAAACCTCCAGAGAATCGGGACGGGACATTTGGCGGCTTTGCCCTTTTCATAGCATTGTGCAGCACACAACAGGAGATTGTCTGTGTCAGACGCATTCTCACTTCCAAGCAGAAATACTCTGTTGGGTTCAGGCGAGGAGTGGGGCCTGGGTTTAGTGTTCAGGGGGCCAGGACAACTCAGGTCGCAAAGAGTGCCTTTTGGACCTTTGTTTTGTTTACAGGACATTTAAGGTGACGGATGAGACTGCTGACTCATCTGTGATGTTGACTGCTTTATGCGTTGGTATCAGTGACCCTCCTGATGTTGACTGGTACTATTAACACATGGGCCCTAGCGGGCATTACACAGACTTGCACTCCAGAGCTTTCCGGGTAGAACCGGTTTAATGTCTGCTCCAACTGATCCGGACATTTGTTTTTCTCACAAACAGCTCTTTCAGGTAATAGGTTAGATAAGTTCAGGGTTTCAGTGCATGTGTGAGAGGGTGGCAGAGAGGGAGAGAGGGAGATCAATGTGGAGAGGGAGAGAGAGGCGGGGATGAGGGAGATTTAGAGGGAGAGAGACATGAGGCAACATTGTAAGTGATTAATGTGGCCTTTTGACTCCCAGTGTTTCATAAAGCAGCTGAATATTAATCGGGAAGCACAGAGAGACACAGAGAGAGTGGGGTGATGTCATACGCTCGGCCTGATTGTGATTGGCTACTATTCATCGCCAGCGGGTATTGACATTTTACTCAGAGAAAAAGGTTTTGCCATTCTGAAGGTTTTCTGCGCTCAAAGAAGGCTCCCCATTTTGGCTCTAATTAATTCCACTCTTTGGAAATGCATGTGTGACATTTGTAAAGGATTGTTATATATCTGTGTTAAAGTTATATAGCCTAACTGACACTTTTATCAAGAGAAAGATTTCAATTAGGCTTGAAAAGAGAAGTCATTGATTTGAGGCCAGACCTACATCAGTCTTGATGATCTGCATTGATCGAGATGTGTTCTCGGATAAGTTACACACATTTTTATTGGAAATTTGTAGAAAATGGTCCCCATGTTGTCATGGCGTACATTTGAATGGGGAACTGGAGTTTTGTGGTATCAATCCACCCTGGCCGGCAATGATTCAGTCCTTTCAGATACTGAACAGTGCGACTGCTTTTCCCCCAAATGGCTCTTCTTCCTGTGGCAGCTCAGACCTGAGCGCAGAGGGATCAACCTGCTGCATGCAGAGAAAGAACCACAGAAGAAGAAGAAGAAGAAGAAGAACCAAATGAGCAACTGCCATCTTCCCCTTTGAAGTCCGTTATTTCTGACCGCTCAGAGTGCGTCAGCGACTTCAAACACGGAACTTCACACAAAATGTGAAATGTGATTTGATTTTATTCTTCTTTAGCCCTCTGTCCCATTTTTGGGTTGAATTTACAGCGCACCAAACGTCTCTGTAGACCAAACAGAAGCTTTCAGTAACCTGACGTAGCCTCCTCTGACTGTCTGTGTGTCCGTCTGTTTGTCAGAGTGGGTCTACCGCATCTTTGGCCTGTGTGCAATATCTGGATTTAATGTGTGCGTGTTGCTTCTTGTAATATTTCTCGACTTTTTCCTCTACTCTGTTTATCTATGTTTTGTTGCCTCGGCTGTTTCTGGGCGTCTCCAAATCTCTGCTCTCTGTTAATGCGCTGGAATCCTACGAGCCCTGGCTGTTTACGGGCCAACTGTTCGGGGTGCCTGACCTCCGGCCCTGGTTAAAGAAGGACCACTTGAATGTGGTGGGGCAAGACCCCTCCAAGCCGACTCCTGAATGCCACTGCTGGTCCAAGATCTCTTCCTAAACTGGCCTATTATTAGCATGGTTATTTTCTTTCCAATGGTTCACCCTTTGTAGCAACAATTTGCCTGCAAATAGTTGGAATACAACCCCTTCCGACTTCAAACGACTGCGATTTAGAAGATCTGAGTAGATCTTGTAGCAGCGGCGAAACGCCAACTTCTGATGGGAAGACAAAAAAACAATACACACACATCACAACAACATGCTGTAGTTCCCACCACAACCGAGGTCAGTCGTGGTGTCGGCGTGCAAGGGAGCGAAAAAAGGCGAAATTAGATACGAAAAACAAAAGCAATTACCAAATGACTTCCTGTAATGACTTTGATGTTGGCCAAATTAGAGTCATGCCCAGAGAATAAGGGAAAACGGTAGGAACAAGAAGCACAGGAAATGGGCTTTTCCCAGAGTTCAGTTGTGTTTATACCGAGAGGTTTTCGCAGCGGCTATTAGATGCTGAAGGGCCATTTATTTTTTTGTTGTGATTGTAATTGGAGACCCGATTTAATGCTCTCAACTGAAATGGTGAGAGAGCCAGCGCATGAGCACAGTAGGCAGATAAGTGTCCACATCCCTCTAATTACACCAGACCTGCATCTGTCGTCGCTCACGTATGTGTGTGTGTGTATTCAGTATGTGTGTGTGTACACTGCATGCATGTCTAAATGAGCAGTATCAATCATTTGTTTTGTTTTAGTGTCGTATGTTCTTTGAGTGTTGGTTAAATGTGATATAGTCCTGTGTATTTGAACATTCTGCCATTGTGTATGAACTAGTTAGCAAATTATGAATTGGTGGACTGTTTTTTATAGCCCGACATTCAGAGGTGTGTGTGTGGGGGGGGGGGGGGGGGGGTCGGCCATTGTCTGGAAGCAATAGCTTTGGAACTGCGTGTTATTCATCTAGGTCCCAGTGTGGGGGTACAATCTGAAAGGAAGCGATCTATCTGGCCCACCCGGAGTCTAGCATGTCACACAACCCACCTAAAACACCCCTTACCCTCCTCCACTCCAGCACCCCCTAACAACAGGCTCGCCACACACTCCAGGGGTGACTTTTGCCCCGCGAGCCGTCTGAGCTCCCTGTCTGTCCAATCACAGGCCGGCCCCTGTCACGGTGGTGGCCAATCCAGTGACGCAGAACCAAGGTCACTTTGAGCTTTGAGACCCCCTGGACACAGTCAATTTTTAGCAACACACACACACACACACACACACACAGACACACACACACACACATACACACATTTTTGTTTTGTGTTGGCTCATGTAGATCAGATCCGAGAGCTAGATGTGATCCCCTCTAAGTGCTCCAGTCATCATTTACAAGAAGCTAAAGAGCTTGAAAGTGACCCCTGCCAGAGTGGCAATTTGCACTTTGTGGGGCCATGAGTAACGTCCGAACACCGGTTTATTTATACCCCCCTGGAGCCATGGGCCATGATCTCACTTGACGTAATCTGGTTTGCAGGTCACTGTTGGAGCCCCCTCCCTCCCCCCACGCACTTGACCTAGTGGGGGAGGGACCGGGGGGGGACGAGAGGAGGAGAGAGAGAGAGAGAGAGAGAGAGAGAGAGAGAGAGAGAGAGAGAGAGAGAGAGAGAGAGAGAGAGAGAGAGAGAGAGAGAGAGGAGAGAGAGAGAGAGAGAGAGAGAGAGAGGAAGAGAGAGAGAGAGAGAGAGAGAAGAGGAGAGAGAGAGAGAGAGAGAGAGAGAGAGAGAGAGAGAGAGAGAGAGAGAGAGAGAGAGAGAGGTGGATGGGGAGAGAATGTAAAGAGAGGAAGCGACATGGAGAATGAGGCAATATTTGGGCAGATTATAATTTTATAATATTATAATTTGTGCATTTGGTCGAAGAGGGGAGGGGGAACAGGGAGAGAAAAAGGCAGGACATCATTTAGGAAGGGAACGCGGAGAAGGAGTGAAGGTGAATCGTAGCCTCAGGTATGCAGTCGGTAGGACAACGACAGAGAGGCAGAGAGAGCGGTGTGGATAATGTGTGATGGAGGGATAGCGGGACTAAAACAAAGGCTGGGGGGGGGAATGAATGATCCACTGCAGTCAGAATATCGTGCTGCTGCTGGAGTTTACCACTCTTTCCAAATCCTCTTCAGTGATATCGGGGATTTGCTGGCTGTCGCTGGTGGCCGGCCTCTCTGCCTATTATCCCCCCCCCCCCCCCACTCCTCCTCCCCCTTTCCCATATCTGGTTATTAAGGGGTGAAACAATGACGGCATAAAGGACGAGTGCTGTAATCTCCTTCTACAGCCTCGCCTCAATGACAACGCAACCCCCAGTTGCACACCCCACTTCTCATTTCAGGCCTAATGTATTCTATTAACCCCCGCCCACACCCACTTCAGTGTCGGTCTTCTCTTCAGTCGACCTCCACGGTGGGCTAAAGTGGGCCAGAGCCAGCGATGGAGGATAATGTTAGTCTGGAGATAGGTGACGGAGGTGTGTGATGCTGTAATGCGTAATGGCTTCAGCAGGGGTGGGGTTCATTCAGACTCGGGTACCTGGGCCCCAAGCCCCTCTGTTATTGTTGTTTAGTCTCGCACCTTCCTGAACGGTGCACCAATATTGTCAGTCGGTATGGTTCGGGGTGTTCATATTTATATTTATTATATTTTGATGCACCATGTGTGCCGTGACTGTCGGCTATCGCTGATTGATCGCAAAAGTATGGCGGGTTTATGCGTCGTTTTGGGCCTCTTGAGAGGAATAACGGCATCAAGGCACTAAGGGATTTGCCGGTTGGGATGAAGGGAGGAGCAAGAGGGTTGTGAAGGGTTTTGCAGGAGCAGAGTTGGAGCGCTTTGGGAATACCTCACAGAAAGCCGTGCATGCTGGGTAGTATAGTATAGTTGGCGACCCGGCGGCGGCGACTGTCATCTTGGATTTGATGCGATTTGGCGCTTTGGTGACCAGGGACACCCTGTTGGACAAGACAGCCCTCTCGGAGACTGATTAGATCATTTGTCGTGCACTGTTTGACTTAAGAATATTAGAACATGCTTGGATGGAACTTAGCTCGAAACGTGTGAACGCCTTAAGTTTCTGGGATATTCTTCCTGTGGCTAACCTTTGCCGTTATCAACACCTTGGCTGGGTTTCAGCTCGCTGGGCTCATTAACTGTGAGTGAACCAGTGAACCCAAAACTGTTTTTGGGAATTTTATCACCATTACTGAAATAAGACCCAGATTTAGAAAATAGGTGTGAAAATCCCATGTTTTTGCGTGAATGTGAATGTTCTACTCTCTGCAGATGGGGATGGCGTTCTTTTCGTTATGTCTGAGTGCCGTTGGGTCCACAGTTGATTTAAAATGGAATTTTAACGTCATTAATGTCTCTTTCCTAAAACTCAACCCAAAAGCATTTTCTTTTTATCTCAGTGTTCAAATTCCAGCTGAACCAATGGGTTCATTGGCTCTTAAACCGCCTTAAATGTTTTGCTGCGGCATCCAAGCACATTTTGCGCCTCTTTTATGTGGCGTCGTGGAATGTTTAGATTGCGACCTCAGCAGTTGTACTGAGGCCCCAACCGCTCCTTCTAGTAGCACGCACGCACGCACGCACGCACGCACGCACGCACCACCACACACACACTGTATGTGTCATGAAGTGGTGGGTGTTCATATGTGTGACTCAGGATATTGGGGGTGCGAGGGAGGTGCTACAAACTGAAAGTAGGTTCTCTGTTCTCTTCAGAGGTTTGGTCGTCTAGACTTCAGCCCATTCAACATCCCACATGGACTTCTCGCGGTACTGTGGTTACAGTTTTACAGTCACTCACGGCCTAGTGCACCGGTATTTAATCTGTTATGTGGCCAAGTTTGTTTCGGCTTAATAAAGAACATTTGCACATTATGTATGGCACTGGAAACTCCCCCGTGTGTGTGTGTGTGTGTGTGTGTGTGTGTGTGTGTGTGTGTGTGTGTGTGTGTGTGTGTGTGTGTGTGTGTGTGTGTGTGTGTGTGTGTGTGTGTGTGTGTGTGTGTGTGTGTGTGTGTGTGTGTGTGTGTGTGTGTGTGTGTGTGTGTGAGAAGCAAGGGTGAATGAATTGATTAGCCGGCTGTATGCAAAACACTGTACAGGGACCTCCTGGTGTGTAACAACGGGGCAGGTTTAATTACTATACCTTTACGACCTGGCTAGAAGCTGTAGTTTGGCTGGGTTTCAAGTGCATGTCCAGTCCCACACTGGCCCTGGGTCTTTATGTTTAAATAAGAAGGAAATACAAACTGTGACCTTTTATTTGGGTTGCACTCTTTTGGAACATGGCTCTCAACAAAAGGTTTCAGAGAAAAATACTCCGGACATTGTCTTGAAATAAGAATGGAGTAAAAAGTGTGACCTTTATATCTGAAGTTTGTGTGTGGATGGTGGCTGTTTTAAGCAGTCTTACTTGTGGGGTATTCCACAAAGCCGCTTTTATCACATAACCGGGTAAGTTAAGTTGCAGTAAGTTAAGTAGGTTTTCCGTTCCAAAATGAACACGGTATGCTTATGTAAGTTACTATAGAAACATATGCTCTGAATCAAACCTGGTCAGAGCAGGTTTTGCGCAGGTTAAGTTTGAAACACAACCCGGTTTTGGGTGTTTAAACCCGCGTTCACCGCAGATTTCATGCGTTCACAATGGCATGCCCTTTTGGTGAGAGGCCTGCTGATATCGGAGCACAAATTATACGTGCAATCCACCGGGAGCGATTAATAAGATCATGGCTCGACAACTTGGCATATCGGATGACTTTTTGCTGGAGAGATATAGATTCTCACGCAAATTTTTTATATATTTAAATAGCCTTTTCCAGCCTTACAGCCAACACTACCAATCGAGGACCTGGCCTCAGTTCACTCCAGACTATTTGCGTAGCCCTCCGTTTTTTTGCAAATAGTAGTTTTATCTATAATGTTGGAGATGCTGAGCACATCTCAGTCCTTTCAGATGACCCATCCACGTCCGGACTCTGGACCAAGATTTTCATCGGCCTCCTATCATACAAAGAGCAATGTTGGCTGATATGCCGAGAGGCGCTTAAAACAGAAATTTTAAAATAGTCCTAACAGACTTAAATCCACTGGAGAGTGTTTGATGGTAGCCGGCGGCTTCATAACAAGAACTAATCCATCTTGATCTGTGAAGTTGATGAATTGTCACTTTAAGGTTTTTTTCCAGGTTACAAAAAAAAACAACATTTTGGACATATGCGACGTGGCACGCACACTGTTTGCGTATGTTACTTCGAAGGCAAACAAAATCTAAAATACAAGAAAACACAAAAACCTACATTCAACCAGGGGGGTACCCTCACATGGCCCCTGACTCTCTGAGGAGGTACCTCCAGGTACCCCCTCCATGCCAGGGCGCCCTGAATTTATGTTTATTAACAGCTCCTCCACCGCGGTCAAGACAATTTTAGGGACAGATCCAGTCTGCCGACTGTCGGCCTTTTCACGATTGGCTTAAAAAAAGGGCTTATTTAAATTTATACCAATACGATGGCGGGAAAAGCTTACCAGTTTGTATGTTTTTATACTTAATTTTCACTCGATCCGCTGACCGCTATGGGAGCCATCGGAGTACATATATTTTTAGAAGAAAAGGGTTATGTGGTAGGAATGTTAAGAATGCTTAACTGGGATATTTATAGATTCATGGCTCAATTATTAAGGATCATGCTTTTGACGTGTAGCTAACGCATTAACTATCCGCTGCCAGGCTTTAGTTCTCCGGGTTGCTTTAGGGTTCCCTTTTCTTGTGATAATGTCCTTCTCCTCGTCACAGCTCTCCAGGTGAACCTGGAGTTCCAATTCATTGCAATAAGCGGCCCGTTTCGCCATTTCGATCAGGGTTGCCATGATCCATACATCGCGTCTTTATAGGCTTGGCGTGGACGCGCACAAACCTGTGTTAACCAACCCCAAGTCGATTGAACTAATGCATAACCGCTGCTGTGGAACCGAAAAACTCTGGGTTAGTCGGCACGGGGTCAATCAACGCAGAGTTCAGCGTTAACTCCGTGTTTGTCAAACCTCCGTTCGTGGAATACCCCACTGGCCCGATTCGGATGGGACTCTGGGGCTGGTCAGAGCTGCACATCTGTTGCACGTTGTGTAATCAGTGTGCACAGGTTAGGAGAGCCATCTTCCACACACACACACACACACACACACACACACACACACACACACACACACACACACACACACACACACACACACACACACACACACACACACACACACACACACACACACACACACACACACACACACACACACACACACACACACACAGGGAGAGATCAAGTGCATGGCAACGTGGAGCCACAACGTCATGCATCATTATCTGCAAACATCACGATAAACCGGCTTTCACCACTTAGCACCCTGCGTCGTGGTGTTTGGAGGAGCCCAAGAAAGCCAGGTGGTACCAGGCAGACATCTCGGTGGTGTGCAGCAGCCAGCGACATTGCTACAATGCAATATTTTTTTTCACTTTTATTCCAAAGAATAATACTGAGGTTTGAAATACAAAAATCGGTGATCCACCCGTTCCAAAGGTCATGGTGAAGCAGAGACGGGATGTTTCTCCAGTGAGAACTCGACAAACACAAACCTGCAGGCCGAGGGCATATGAATTGGCTCGGCACAGACATCATTTAAACTTTGCCAACTGTTTTGTTGTCTTTGTTTGTGTTTTGCTGTTGAACATCCACTTGTTTACCAGGAAATGGTTTATGAGTCAAGAGGCAACATGGCGATAAGTGGTAGGTTGTCAATAAAGGAATTTATAAGAACTACGTTTAAGGTCAATTGCAAAGACACACACACACACGCACACGCATACGCATACGCACACGCACACGCACTTGAACAAGAACATTGCAAGCAAGCAAAAAACTAAATAAGTGATCCGGAGAGGGTAAGGTTTAAGGCAAACGCACAGAGAAAGAAAGCTGCTTCTTGTAAGCCCTCACTTGGATATGAATTGTTTTTCCAGAGCAATCTCACATTTCTGACACAAGGAGAAAAAAAAAAGCAAAAAACCCCAGCGAAAACAAACACTCAGAAATAGATCCGGGGCACAGCCGTGTGTGTGTGTGTGTGTGTGTGTGTGTGTGTGTGTGTGTGTGTGTGTGTGTGTGTGTGTGTGTGTGTGTGTGTGTGTGTGTGTGTGTGTGTGTGTGTGTGTGTGTGTGTGGTGTGTGTGTGTGTGTGTGTGTGTGTGTGTGGTGTGTGTGTGTGTGTGTGTGTGTGTGTGTGTGTGTGTGTGGTGGGTTTTCATCGCTGGGATTCATAACGTTTTAATTTAGAACAGGTGGCACCTCCCCCGCCTCCTCCCCCTCCTCTCCCACCGCTGTCGCCATTGCCAACCGCTGTCACTGACTAACTGCCCCCTGCGCGATCGCCACGGCTGGCTGCGGCGTAAACAAAACACATTTAGCATAATTGCACCTTTTGGTGTGTGTGTGTGTGTGTGTGTGTGTGTGTGTGTGTGTGTGGTGTGTGTGTGTGTGTGTGTGTGTGTGTCTCCAGGGCAAAAGTATTGATTTTCTCTCCCAGTGTCTTTTGTTTTTCTTCACCCTGGCCTCTCTATTTTCCCATCGCATTCCACAGCCGTGGTGCTTGCTCGCTCTGCTTCGCTCTCTCTTGCTCACTCTTTCGTTCTCTCTCTAGCTCGCTCGCTCTCTCTCGCTCCCCTGCCGCCAAAGCTACTGCCCTGCATTCCCTGCACTCCCTCATTCCTTGTTCTCTCTCTCTCTACTCCCTCGCGTTCTCTATCCTCCTCGTTGCTCTCTCCATCTCTCACTCTGTCACTCGTCCTCTCTACCTCTGTCCATCCCTCCCCCACTCTCTCTATATCACCTCATCCTCTCTCTTCCAGCTCCGCCCTCTCTGTCTCCCTCTCTCTATCCCTCTCCATCTCTGTCTACTTCCCCCCCCCCCCCTCTCTTGTTGGTTACTTCATTACTGTTAACCATAAATACCAGCGCCCTTCTCACCGCCGCTGCTGGCTTCACCGTGGCAACCGGCTCCAGTTCCCAGTCATTCCAGAGATCGTCAGGTGGAGAGAGATTTAAAATGTGTGTTGATTTGCTTAAGGGACCGCTGGCCTCCCTGCTGGGAGCAGAGCCCCCTGCTTCCTGTTGTAATCTGAGGAGAGAGCAGCAGGAGGACACACACACACAGACACTGACACACACACATACACACACACACACAGACACAGACAGACAGACACACAGACACACACACACACACACACACACACAGACACAGACACAGACAGACACACACACAGACGTGAATGCACACACAGACAGAGACGCACACGCCTGAGTGCGCAAAAACTATCAGACACAAGCATAAGATCACAGACTTACACACAAACGCGCACACACACAAACTATCACGCACAAGCATACGTTCACAGACACACAAAATCAAGAGACATCCACACAAATGCAAGATCACAGACAAGCGCATATATGTAGAAACAAATACACCATCACAAACTCATATTATTCAAAACAAACAAATGCGCACACTCGTATTTATCCAACACAGAAACACTGAGAACTGAGCAGGCACACTTCATCACATCTTAGCAAAGCTTTATATTGCTCCTGACTCACAACATGTTGCCTCACTTTTGGAGTGTTTCCTCAAACAGCCGCTGTTGTCAACATCCCCAAATCATTTCCAATTATGTTAGGTGTGGGTACGCATTTCAGCATCTGTTGGCATTTGTGCGGTTTACTGTTTTATTGTGTGTGTCTCATGTGTAGTGCATTTCGGACATTTTGTGCGTGTGCCGTGGTGTCAGCCCGTTGCTTTTCCTAGTAGACTTGGGAGAATATGCCGGTGAAGGTGAATGCTTGTTGTCTTTGGATGTAATGGCCGCCAAGCCTCTTGTAAATATTTTATCACTGCAACAGCAGGATTGGTTCAGAGAGAAGGAGATGGGGGGGAGGAGAGAGAGAGAGCCACACAACGTTATAGAGAGAGAAGAGGGGAAAGAGAGGGAGAGAGAGAGTGAGACAGAGAGGAAGAAGTGAGAGAGAGCAACACAAAGGTGAGAGGGAGACCGGGGGGGGGAAAGCCGACGAGATGGGTGTTTTTCCTTTGACTTTATTCATGTCAGGTCGGGATGGTTAAGAAAATGTTTTCATTCCATAGGTTCAGAAATCCCCTCTTTCTACATGTCTTCCCCCTATGTCGCATCGTACACGTCAGTCCGTCGTGTCTCTAAGTTCACATTATTTAATACATGACAGTTAACTGCATGCTTCAAAACACACACCAACACATGCCCACGCACACGGTTTGTATGTGGGATTGAAAATGGTCAAGGTCTTGACTATTTCATGGCGCACATAACTTTACAATATATATAAAGCAATTCATGTTTATTTTAGCTGCCCTCTAACACTCTCTATTTCCCCCTCCACAGCAGTGCAAAGGTTCATAAAACAATACACACAGGCACACGCACTCCCCCACACACACACATAAGTATCTACTCCGGCTATTTCTGGTGTCAGCCGGTTATACTGGACTAGGAAGGAGAAAAACCTTTAAAAAGATCCCCTCAAGCTAACTTCTCCCCGAGTAGACGGGTGCCCTGGTAGGGAGAGTCCTTGGAGCGAGTGTCTGGCCGCAGAGGAGTGTAAATATTGTTTAATTGGATAAGAGGGACATGAATTACGGGTCCGTGGATTACAAGGACATCACGTTGTTCATTAGGGCTAATGGCCGCGGACGGCGCGACATTAGTAGACGCCTGTGTTTGTCCTGCGTCTCAGAGACTTGATGTCATCCATCTTTGAGAGCTACGCTATTTACGCTAACATGGGTGTGTGTGCGTGTGTGTGTGTGCGTGTGTGCGTGTGTGTGTTTGCATTCAGTACGCTGAATTCCAATGAGGCTTAATGCATGGTGATCGAAGAGGGCAAAGACAAAATTGACTTCTGGCTGTGCGGGAAGACACACACACACACACACACACACACACACACACACACACACACACACACACACACACACACACACACACACACACACACACACACACACACACACACACACACACACACACACACACACACACACACACACACACACCATGTCCTCTACGAGAAGCAAGGTGGATTCAAGGTTATTACCGGTGAGCTGGAAACGAGATGCGTGTGCGTGCGTGTGTGTGCATGTGTGTGTGCGTGTGTGCTTGCGTCATTCAATCTTCCTGACCCAAACACCCCCACTCTGTTCTCCTCTTTTTGCTTCCTCCGCCTTCATTCTCTCCCTCCTCCTCTTCGTCAACCACACACACACACACACACACACACACACACACACACACACACACACACACACACACACACACACACACACACACACACACACACACACACACACACACACACACACACACACACACACACACCCCATCTGAAGTCGCCCAGTCAAAATGTGCAGCCATGCAGATATCTACAATCTCATTAATTCTACCCACCGGCAGCATTGCAGTACTGGGTCTCTCTCTCTCGGTCTCTCTTCTACTCTCGCTCTCTCTTTTTATGGTTCTCACTTCTCCTTTTTTTGGGTATTTCTCTTCAGCACTCCTCCCTTCTTCCGCTCTCTTTTTCCTCTCTCTCTCTCTCTCTCTCTCTCTCTCTCTCTCTCTCTCTCTCTCTCTCTCTCTCTCTCTCTCTCTCTCTCTCTCTCTCTCTCTCTCTCTCTCTCTCTCTCTCTCTCTCTCTCTCGTTAGTCGTAGTGCAGCTCCCCCACTGCCTGTCTCCCCCCTCGTGTGTGTGACTCTGTTAACCCCGGGTCTCTCGAAAGGTTAATATAATCGCTGCCCCGTAAGGTTAATATCGCCACACACACGTGTGCACACATGTGTCCAGGACATGTGTGTGGAGGTCTCCACGGACCTCTTGGTGTCTACTGTCTTCCAACGTGAAGACCTAATTTAATACAAACACCATTGGCCCCCCTACAGAGGCGTCAGTCAACTCCAGCGGGATTGACGTTAAACCTTCTCGCAGACACATCAGAACTACAACAGGCCTCCATTTGATGAGGCTTCAAGTTCAAGCCGTGGCGACCATTTTTGTTTCCACTGTGATGCTAGCGCTGTGTCCCAGCTGCGCTAGCATGTGTACCTTTTTATACAGTAAGAGTAAACGGTGACTTTTACTGAGTTGTAAGGAGAGATTATCGGAAACGATTGTTGGGTCATTATAGGTAATGGACCTTTTCCCAGTGTCGAGGATTGCTGGCCTTAGTGTGTGTGTGTGTGTGTGTGTGTGTGTGTGTGTGTGTGTGTGTGTGTGTGTGTGTGTGTGTGTGTGTGTGTGTGTGTGTGTGTGTGTGTGTGTCTGTCGTGTGTGGGGGTGCTCGGAAGTTCTCCGTCTCCTAAACCCTCATTAAAATGTCAGCACACAAGGCTGGACTAGCGTTCCTCTCCTGGAATGCAGGATGGCTCGAAGGTAGGACCTGGATAGAGAGAGAGCAGCTGGGAAACGGGTGAAGGCTGCTTTCAGGCTGCCTATTTGCCTTTTTCTCTGTCTGTTTTTTTCCCCTTCCTCTCTCTCTCTCTCCCTTACCCTTGTTTCCATGGCGATCCGTCAAGTCAATAATTTAATTAGGATCGATTTGTTACGGGCCGTGCTCTGAATATCAGGGTGCCATTTGATGAGGGTCCCATGCCAGACCCCAAGACCCAACAACAGCCAGCCAGGTGGTGCTGGGGGGGGGGGGGGGGGTGTAGGTCTAGCTGTTGTGTGTGGTCCAAGGTGGCCTTCTCGTCTCTGATGGAAGACGGCAAAGGTCTTAGACACACACGTGCATAGTGCATACACATGCACATACACACACACATTCTACTTAAGAGCCAGATGCCTCAGTTTACATTGACGGTTTAGTGTGTGCTGCCCCGGTCTGTTTGTCTGTTGACTAAATTATAATGTGTGTGTGTGTGTGTGTGTGTGTGTGTGTGTGTGTGTGTGTGTGTGTGTGTGTGTGTGTGTGTGTGTGTGTGTGTGTGTGTGTGTGTGTGTGTGTGTGTGTGTGTGCAGGAGACCGTCCTTTGGGTTTAGAACAACGTGTGATTTATTTTCTTCTGGTGTGTGGGTGTGTTCCTCTTCCCTGACGCTGGACAGAGGAATGAGGCCGTTAGAAGCGATAGAAGTCGCACAGGAAGAGTAAACAGAGACGGAGGTGAAGAAGGAGGGGAAAAAAAGGGCAAGATGGAGGGATGTGACGTTGACACAGGAGGAGAGAGATAATGAGGCTGCGGACTGAAGGGAGAGTGGAGAAGAAAGTGTGGGGGGAGAGAGGCTAGAGAGAGAGAGAGAGAGAGAGAGAGAGAGAGAGATAGGAGAGAGAGAGAAGAGAGAGAGAGAGAGAGAGAGAGAGGAGAGAGAGAGAGAGAGGAGAGGGAGAGAGAGGGGAGGAGAGAGAGAAGAGAGAGAGAGAGAGAAGAGACCAGGGTAAACAAGTCTTAAAGAAATGGATGGGATTCAGGAGGAGCAGAAGGAATTAAATAATAACGAAGCGGAAGAGAGACGACAGACTGTCCTTTTGGTTGTGAGTTAGAGAGAACCAGAGAAAAGACTAGTGTGTGATGTGTGTGTGTGTGTGTGTGTGTGTGTGTGTGTGTGTGTGTGTGTGTGTGTGTGTGTGTGTGTGTGTGTGTGTGTGTGTGTGTGTGTGTGTGTGTGTGTGTGTGTGTGGAGGTAGAAAGGGTCAGGGGGCACAATGAGCCCAGTGTTATCTGTGATGGTGGGAGGGCAGAGGGGAGGGGGGGGGTGGGGGGGGTTGTGGGAGGGCGGGGGGGGGGCTCTGGTTACCACGGCGTCGAGAGACGGCAGCCTTATGACCGCCTTCATGACACAAAACTCTCTCCTCCTCTTCCTCCACTCCTGTTTTCTCCTCTTGTTCTGGCCTGGTGTCCTCCCTGGGCGACTCGCCATGTGTCTCTACTCCTCTCTCCCCCTCTCTCCCCCTCTCCCCCCTTCTCTCCCTTGTTCAGGTAAGTGGAGAGGCCTGTTGTTCGTATTCCATCATGAGTTGACGCTGTAGTAAACGGCACGCTGAAATTCCCCGGTTATTATACCCGTCGCACGGGACCTTGTTATCAACAGACACACACACGTGCACACACACTTTTCTTTCATTGCATGTTTTTAAAAACAGAAACACAATTAGGCTTGTGTTTCCGTGAAGGATTTTTTTCTCCTGAAATACAATAGCCCATTGCGTCTAGGAGTGGGCCCACTTCATATTTTGCTAAAGTATGCGGTTTTATGTGGACTCTAAAACACCCTAACTGAATTTTCCGGGTTGTTATTCCAAGCACAGAAATATCCAATGTCACGTGTTTCAAAAACAAATTACAGTATTTTTTGAATTGTCTCTGTCTTTCTCATCTAGTCTCTCTCCCACCATTACTCGCTCTAGCTCTCTCTACCTCTCTCTCTACCTCTCTCTCTCTCGCTCTCGCTCTCTGCTCTCTGCTCTCTGCTCTCTCTCTCTCTCTCTCTCTCTCTCCCCCCCCCCTCTGCTCTCTCTCTCCTCCGCTCTCTCTAACTCTCTTCCCCTCCCTACTCTCTCTCTTGCTCTCTCTACCCCATCTCCCCCGTTTGTCGTTGGAGCGCTTCAGGGACGTATCACTGAGTCATGAGACTAAAGTATTAAGTAAAGTGGCCTATTAAAATGTCCTTGAGCAACACAGTGCATGTCCCTTTCTAAATCCGACCGGAGAGGAATGTCTGTAATAAATGTTTGATTTGAAACAGCGGTGACACAGAAACAATTGGAGGGTTTCTAGATGTTTCCATCACGGAGAGCTCTTAGTCGTTGTGTTTGAGTTTTGTGTGTGTGTGTGTGTGTGTGTGTGTGTGTGTGTGTGTGTGTGTGTGTGTGTGTGTGTGTGTTGTGTGTGTGTGTGTGTGTGTGTGTGTGTGTGTGTGTGTGTGTGTGTGTGTGTGTGTGTGTGTGTGTGTGTGTGTGTGTGTGTGTGCGGGCATTTCGGGAATTGGTCCACTGGTCATGCTCGAATGGTCACAGATGGCTGCTGAAGGTGCTTTGCAAAGCGATTCAGCAAAAATCACTCTCTCTCTCTCTCTGTCTCTGTCCCTCTCTCTCTTTATCTTTGTCGTCCTGTGTCCCTCCACCGCTCTATATATCGTCCTTTCCCGCTCTCTCTTTTCCTGCTCCTTCTCTCTCACGCTCTGTGTCTATTCCTCTCTCCTCTCCCCATATCCATCTCTCTTCCCCTCGTTCTGTCATCTCCCTCCGTCTCTCTTCCCCCCATTCCCCTCTCTCTCTCCTCTCTCCCCGCCTGCTGTGTCTCTCTCTCTCTCTCTCTCTCTCTCTCTCTCTCTCTCTCTCTCTCTCTCTCTCTCTCTCTCTCTCTCTCTCTCTCTCTCTCTCTCTCTCTCTCTCTCTCTCTCTCTCTCTCTCTCTCTCTCTCTCTCTCTCTCTCTCTCTCTCTCTCTCTCTCTCAGGGCCACAGTCCACTCTGTCCCGTGCACTCAGAATAGACAGACGTCTGTAAAGTTCCCCAGCTTGGCAGCCGAGCCCTCAGTGTGTTGGCTCGGTGCCGCTGTTGTCATGCACACTGCAGGCTGGTTCTCCGGCTCTGAGATATACAGCGAGAGAACGGGCCTGAGTAGGAGGTGGAGTGACGTGGTGTAGATGGGGGCGTTCTTTGTCTTCTTCCACAGTTGTGCACACACCTGCGCAGTCATTCACTCACAGGCACAGAGACGCACGCACACGCACCCTAATGAGCCCCCTTACTCAACCAGGGTCCGAGCTATTTACCCTGCCATCTTATGGGGGTTTCCTGACGTGTGTGTGTGTGTGTGTGTGTGTGTGTGTGTGTGTGTGTGTGTGTGTGTGTGTGTGTGTGTGTGTGTGTGTGTGTGTGTGTGTGTGTGTGTGTGTGTGTGTGTGTGTGTGTGTGTGTGTGGCATACTTTGTGACTCTTCGGATGTACGTGCTGTGTTTGCGCACACACACACACACACACGCGCGTTTACACGCACGCACACACACACAGGACACACACACACACACACACACACGGATGTACTAACGCACACAAACACACACGGATGTACTAACACACAGTCCCATGAGGAGGGGGTGGTAAGACCATATGGATCTGCCTGCTCCTTGCTGAGCGAGCCGGACGACAGCTGAACAGCTTGAGGTGGAGCACACAGGCCAGTCACATGCACACGTATGCACACACACAGAGGTAAAAATACACTCACACAACCATTATACAATGTAGCCGATCGTAATCATACAACTGAGAACTATTTGAATCCCTCTTTGTCTGAAATTTACAATTTAAATACGTTTTCTGTTCGCAATGAGCATTTGGTCTCTCTCTCTCTCTCTCTCTCTCTCTCTCTCTCTCTCTCTCTCTCTCTCTCTCTCTCTCTCTCTCTCTCTCTCTCTCTCTCTCTCTCTCTCTCTCTCTCTCTCTCTCCCCCCCCCCCCCCCCCCATCTTGTGTGTGTGTGTGTTACAGAGCACTTACCTGTGTGTTATGCCTGTCCACTTTGCAACTCTACCGCTGTTACGTCATCAGCTCTATCTCTTTTCTCTCCTTACTTCCACCCCAGGCGTCGTGACTGGACTCTAACTGAGCAGTGATTGGTGGACCTTGAAAGCTAGGCGGGCACACAAAGAAATGCTCTGATAGCATTGGCCAAAACTGGAAGGAGCAAGAAAATAAAAGCACTCAATATTAAGTCACAATGGCTGATGTGTGTGAGAGAGCAGAGTGCACCGAGCCAGGGAGAAAGATAGACTATGGTCTCTCCGGTTATCCTGCCAATACTACAAATGATGCTCTCTCCCTCTCACTTTTTAAAATTTTTTTTTTTTTTCTGTTCCCATTTTTTTTATCTGGTCGCCGGTGGATGGCCAGAAACCATGCAAAGAAATCCTACCAAATACCAAAAAGTGTTTTTAAAATAGAATATCTAAATTAATGATAAATATTTATTTTCCACATGGAAGTCCTGTTGCCATAACGACGGTCGCATGAGACCAATTAGGCTCAAGCTCTCTCCGGCTGGAAGCCTCAAACTTACAGTTTAAAATAAACCACGACAAAACCAACTTCCTCCATTAAAACAATATGAACGTTTATGTCTCCAAGGTTTTGGGTTTTATTGGATCAGGTCGTTTTCGATGGAAAATTGACGACCACGAAAGAGGAGGGCCTCGCGGCTCAGTCGAAAGGGTATCGGTTCGATTCCCAATCACCGCAGGCGTCTCTGGGCAAGATAGCCCGAACCCTACCGGCTCCCCAGTCACACAAACAAATTAGTTATTTGGAGAGGGGCCCAAATGTCTTCATAGTCGATACAAAAAATACAGAATTGATTATGAAGCCATTATATAAAGTGTCTGCTAAATGACTAAATAGTAAAGATGATTTGAAAAGAAATGGAAGTCAACCGATTGATATTATGCAGTCCCAGGTCTCTGAAGCACGGGGGTCCAGATAGGTGGCTTGAGTTTCTACTCTCACGTGCTAACTGCAGACTCCCGTCGGCCAATCGGAAAC